>CABFOQ010030382.1:55912-86984 GCA_900660455.1 Gephyroberyx darwinii | reverse complement strand
ACATAGGGGGTTGCCGTTGAGCAGGCACCATGTTTTTTGCAGATAAAGTACAAAGGGAAAATGAATGCTACTGCGTGTACAGCATATGAATAAGGGAATTCATATTTCTATGAATATCTTCCTCTTGGCTGAACATGAAAATGTCTCTAGGGTAACAACTAAAAAAGAAAAGCTCCTCAAAAAGCTGCTGGGTGGGTATGTAGTACCGTCTGCTGTAACACCATCTGTCTATCATTGAATTGTTTCCACCCCCTGGTGGCGCTTAAGTGAATCACACGCCATTGTCCTGCCCTATTCCACATAAAATCATGAACCCCAGGTATCAATTCATGGAACCAATCACAACAAGACACATACAAGAGTCTACAGATAGGGTTTCAGGGGTTCTATGATAACTGCAATATAACCCATAATCAAAGGGATCAATGGTGAGTGAGAGCATAAATAGCATTCATGTAATGTTCCATGAATTGCCTCCATTAATTGTTAATAAAAACTGAACCTGTTATTAAAGACTGGGATTGTTTGCGCGGCTGATTGTTGACGGTAAGAAGTAGGACATTGCCACTATCAGCCAGAAGATGGCAGTGGCGGTTAAGAACTATTACAAATGAAACTTTTCTTCACATTACGTGCTCATCATATATGACTTGATCACCACATCAGAAAAGAAATATAAATGACAAAGGTTGCTCCTCACGTCTTTCTTCCAAAGAGAGAGACCAGAGAGCTGTGGTACCTGCTGCTCCCGCTAATGAACATCTCCATGGATGCAATGTCATAAATAAATGAAGATGCTGATGGAGTCCTGACCTTCTCCTCTAAAGGCTTATTGACATGCTGAACTACAGCAGTGTGCCAGGAGGGATGATGTAGAGCTCTGATGTTTTCATTTCCTCCACTGAGAGAAGGGCACAGACAGTCTGTCAATCACCCAGTTATGCTATATTGACATTAGTTATTGATGAGGCATTTTTTTGTCTTGAATAAATCATTGTATTATATGTGATTGATTATGAATAATAGATTGTCACATTCGATGATGCTACTGTACAAAGCACACACATCAAAGGTAGTTCAAGTTACCGTCAGAAATATAATAATTTTACCCAAGTTGCAGAAACCTCACGTACATCATATCTGGTGAAGGATGTAAACAGAAAATCAAAAACATTCAACCTGAACATTCATTTTTAATCACCTCGTCGTTCAGAACCACGAAGCGATCAGCAGGAGTCTAACAGGGCGGCTTAAGTGCTGACGCATAGAGCAAAGTAGAGCAGGCGATCTGTCAGGCCAAACAAGCAACCACTCTGTCAACCACACTCCCCACTAGCATTATTAAATAACATCTTATCAGCCTCCTCTTTTAGTTATGATATATCATACCAGTATCCTTGTTTTCCCCAGCAAAAGGCGAAAGGTCATCTGATATATTTAGATACAGCAAATAAACTCAAAAAAGACAAACCACAACCAAGATGCATGAACTAGAAATTCATCTACCGTTGGAGGCCGACAGATATTCTTTAGAACAACCAACACGTTTGGTAGAGAGCCTTCATCGGGTTCCCTAAAAGGAGCTTGAAACGGTCCTTTCCTCTGCACACCCCCTACTCCCCTAACAGCCCCTGCCCCCACTACCCCTCCCGAAGACTGTGATCCCGAAGGGAAGAGAGCAGCACAGCCGTCGCCAAGGAGACCAGACAGATTCACAGACAGCGAATGGGATAGGGCTGCTTTCAAGATCCACTGTCAGGTCATATACGGAGTACTGAAAAAACTGCAGGGGATAGAAATATTTCACAAATGGATCTAGGTAAGACTAGGGGCACACAAGGCACAGATTTACTGCTCTGCAGAAAATACTCTGTGCAAGGATCATGACCTCGGGTTCAGACGGCAGACAATGGCTACTGAGGGGATGAAGCCATTAACAGAGAAACAGGCTGCATTGGGCTTATCGTCTAATCACAGGCGCGGCTCCATATGACGCATTACACAACACCGGTGTCTGTTCAGGTTTTGCAGTATGATCAAATATAGATTACATCCAGAGCCAGAGCCACTCCCTATTCCATCTGAATTGTGGACACAGTCATTTAATGTCCAACGCAGCTTCACGCAGGTTTATCTGTCTTAGAAAAAGGCAGGAGCAGCATCAGTAGAGGAATCATGCATGTGCTGCAGACTGACCACATCTGGTCTGCTCTATATTGATTACTTTTGCCTGCTGGCTAAGTGACACAGCACCTCTATCAGGCTTACTACCCTCCCCCTAACACACACACTCCCAGTGGTCCAGGAGCATCCCGAGAAATTATTGATCTACAGGGTCTTATCTGTGATTTTTGCAAGCACAAGCATAGCTCCTGAAATTCAGTCCGAGGCAAATGCAGGAGGAGGTCTGCGTGGTAAAGAATAATCAATCTGAGCCATACAAAAAGCTGCTATTTTTCAAAGACCCAATTAAATAAGAAAAAAAAAAACACCACCGGTTGCCAGCTGGAGCTGTCCAGGGTGCTGAATCTTCGCCCTCAAGTGCAAGATTGAACACGGCAGCCAGTCACTCAGCATGCCAGGGAGAAACAGTGACTCATCTTCAGATGTTACTGCCAAATGGTTCTGCTTCGTTTTATACGAGCTGCCAGCTTCAGGACATTTTATCGTTTATACACTGATTATTAAGAAATGCTGCTTTTCAGGACACAATGTCCAGAAGCTCAGTGGCCAGTAGAAAGAATAAGGGCTTGTCTCTCAATGTGAGTCATGCCATGGTAAATATTCCTTTGGAGTGACATGGTAGCAGGGAGAGCTAACAACACATTTGACAAAATAGGCAGTGTACATGGAGCATTACTGCTCACATGTTAGCCAATAACAACGACGCAAATGAGCTCTGCTACAAGAAGCCATGACATAAGCGCAGCTGCTGCAATGCCAGACATGAGTAATGGCTGGCTTTGAACAGTAATTTCAAGTCAGCACTATGAACTGATCATGGCTCCGTGAGGACGCACCTACAGCTCAAGCCCACACATTTCAACATTTAATATAATTAAACTGCTCTTGTCTAGAAGATTTAGGGCAAAGAAATTAAATGTCCTTGAAAGGAAAATGAAACCCGTGACCAGTATTAAAGGCAACTTTCCTTTTAGCTATGATGATTAGTCTTCCAGAGAACATACCGATGAGGATACCGGGGGGAAAATCCTTCTCTAAACCAAGTGTAATGGTTCAATGCTTCAAAGACATGCACAGCAGTAGGTGAGAGGGAAGCCAGACACCCCCCTCCTCCTTTACTACACTCCATTTCTTCCCTTCTGTTAAAATGAGAGCTTTAATTTATATCAACAGTAAATAAAGCAAATAATATTGAATTTTACTCAAATAAACAGCATTTCTTTTAGTACAGATAAAGAAAGGCTGCTATTAAAGTCTTTCTGTTGTGATATCAGTTTGGGTTTGCTTTATTGCTGTGTGCAACACTGTCAGGTTTCTTTAAACCGAGTAAACATTGTGTTAATGGTTTAGAGGACAACATGATTTGAAATGTTATACCCTTTTGTGGAAGGCACGTGATTTTCTAAGCAGCCAGACAGCCAGCGTGCATCATGCAGTGAATGACATCTGTGGTCTGAGTGTAACCCTATAGAGATTCATAGGCACGCACAGGCCAAACCAGCAAATGGCACATTCAAGGTCAACAAGAAGAATTGGAAGGCATAAGTTAGCTGCTGCTGTGTGACACCGAGGGCACCATCAATCCCATAACCACTCCGCCTCTGCATCTAATTTCTAAAGCTTGAATGTGTTATTCATCACATCTGAAACATATATTTACTGTGGAGATTGAAGCCCCCACTCTTCTGCACTGATGTCAAGCCAGACTCCGTCCTCGGGTGAATGTTGACATCTATTTCAACAAGAAGCCCTGACTCTAATAGAAAGAGAATTTAGCGGTCTGCATAATACAATTACAGCACTGAGCCATATCCATTACAGTGGGGATTGAAATGCCACAAGCTAAGTCTCCTCAAACCGACTCGGTCATGCCAGCATTCTCAGCTCCATCCCACACATAGCTGGAGGATCACACCAGGAAATGCCGTGTTTCCTCTCCTCAAAGGGCCTTATCTGCAGGGTGTCTATCCCTCTGTCTCCAACCTCGTGTTTGCAGGACTTTCTTTAATGTAGATAGATCGTGGAGCAATACACATGAGGTTCAACATAGTGGATGTTGTCTCCAGAGCCAGCACAATGGACTGCATACTGTCCAGGACTCTCTCTCTCTAATGGCCATTACAGAGTGACTCAGCAGAAGGAGGACCCACAGCCATCAGGGAGGGCCAGGCAGGGCACCGTACAGCCCATAATAACTATATAAAGGAGACAACATCACAGATAACACCTAGTCACTATTATTATTGCAGCACAATCAATTCAACTTTATTGCCATTATACTATGTAAGACGAAAAGTAGGTCAGAAAATAATTGTGAGTGAATGAGAAAAAAAAATCAGGAATCATCGTAAATGAATATGAAAATCGCAGCAAAATAATGAAAATGGACGAGTAACATTTTTCAGTATGCCGCTTAGTCTGTTGGGATGGTTCTGTTTAGAGAAGCTGCTGACAGATACAATCACAATTATAAACCAGAGTTGCCATAAGTAATTGTCTCCAGACAGTGAATTGCTCTGTCTCGGGACCAAAAGTGCAAGCGGGTCATTATGAAAGGCTAAAGATGCATGAAAACAGGCCCTCTGGTGCCAAAGGGTGGTGATTACGTGGCCATCTGGAGTCACACCATGACCACAAAAAGCATTAAAAAAGAGCACAAAATTGCACTGCCTAGCATGGAGTTCAACAGCTTATCAGGAAAGCACACAACATCAAGCACAGATAAATGCTTTGCTAATAATATGACAAGATAATACGGATGTTTTAATGTTCCACTTCAACACAGTAGGCCTAGTGGATGGACAGTGGAGGGCATTGAAACAATACCATGCAGCCTTGTCTGCTCAATAAAAACCTTTAAAGAAAAAAAGACAAACAATATGAGGAGAAAACATCCATCTTTCGTCCAACTTAATGTCTACTCATGCCTTGCCGCACAATCTGTATTTCCAAAGAATTTGTATTAGAGGATTTGTGAAAACAGATTTTGAAGGGTTGGTGTGAAAAGCACCAACTGTTCCCACTGTACCGCAAAAAATGATTGGCGTTACGGCCGGGACGAGCGCTATCCCGGGACTGTGGCTCGGCCATGTGCTCCATCTTGCCACCATGTGTGTAATGAGGCTGACAGACCAAGCACTGCATCTATGAGCCATCTCACACTACACCTACAGTCCTGACATCACTACTGCACCGCTCTGCCGCAGAGGCTGTTCCTTAGCAACCAGCTCGGAAAACCATGTCACCATAGAAACCATACAGAGGGGGGAAAAAAAAAACTCACTATATGTTGTGATAATGATCCTAATATAGAGGGGAGGTGAGAGTGTATGAATAGGTGTAGTTAAAGAGACAGTATTTCTTATCAGCCCTAGTATAAAGGAGGGACTGCATATCCCATATAAAGGCAATAATGTACGTTACTGTCTGCAAAGTTCTTTTTAATACAATGTGTATAAATGTATATAAATGCTGGAGAGATATCTATTTTTTACATTAACATTAGTTAACATTAGTTAATTCAGCAGAATAAGGGTAACATGCTTAGGATAGGTTCCTAAAACGTGGTTGGAATATATGTCTGACTGATCCTGTTCCTAACTCACCGTGTGAAACCGTGTGAGTGAATATCCATTTAATAGCGTGCTACTGTTTGGTAGGAATATGAGCCGGAGTCCCAGAAACCTATTTCTCTTAATACATTTAGCAAACATTCCCAATTGCTTTCCAGACTATTGGGCTGAGTCTCCCTGGGCAAGGAAGCGTTCCTCGGAGACATGAGGGAAGGATAGCACAGATCCCACAGATCTAGCCACTTTTTACTAAGCCTAAGCTCCTTATTCTGCGTTAACTGCAAATGCTGTATATATTTAAGCGTTGTACTGTGCTATGCTTGCTGTGTAAGAGATGATACAACACTGGGAATACGGGGTGTAAAGAGAAGATCCAACCCAAATAGCAGAATACCCTGTTTTCACAACCAGCAGTGGATAGTGCACCGAGCCAAGCCACGAGGAGAGACACATAAAGGTCATGCTGCTTTCTTCTCACTCTCATCCTATGAGGATAGAATGAGTAATGGAGTAATGGAGAATAAAGCATGGGTAATAATTGCACACTCTCAGAAGCAGAGCACTTAAAAGCTTTCTCCTTTGCCTCCCAAGTCCAAAACTTCAGTCTCAGCTGTTTAGTATGGAATATGTGTACTAAAATGAACCAATGTGAGAAGAGACAGGTTGTATGAGTGGGTAAATATCTCTTAAATGTATGGCGGGAAGAAGAGGAGAAGAGTGCGTTAGGTTACTTTTTGAAAGGGAAAGTGTAACTTATTGTGGCTGCAAATCATGAATTTGCCCACTGCAAGTAAAACTGCAAGAGTTCCCAAATCAGACAAGGAGAAGATCACCAAGAGGAGCATGTAATCCTTCAGCTAAAGTGAAAAAATGAAGTCAGACCCACTTAAATGTATTGGGTTGTGTACTTTATAATGCATAAGACCATAGAGTATGCAACAACTAGTTAATGTGTTATCACCAAAGTGTATTGCATGTTTGTTTTTAGTTTAGAGCGTCTGTTTGAGGAAAGGATGGGATGACAGCCGTGGGTTTGAGAGATTATTTAACACCTACCATCTTGCCATCAATAGTATACAGCCTCTTCACCACCCCCGAGTCCAGCTTGATGGCATCTGTGATGTCAGTCATGACTTGCTCAAAGGAATGGGCGGTCTTCCTGTTGAGCAAGATCCGTACGGCCTTGCGAGGCTTCACCCCACTGCGGACAATGGTCACCAGTTTGGGTCTAATGAAGTCCTTGCTCTCCCTAGCTTCTGGGGATCCGGTCATGGCACTGCCGAGGGAAGTAGGGGCTCGGGCCGATGCAGCAGTCCTGGCTCCAACTGCCCAGTTGGGATTTACATTCTTTGTGTAGTCCACGCTCTTGTAGGGCTCTATGGATCCGCAGACATAGCTTTCTCCTGCAGGTAGTTAAGAGACATGTTTCCCACTAGTCAACAAAAAGGT
The DNA here is from genome assembly GCA_900660455.1 of Gephyroberyx darwinii. NCBI lineage: Eukaryota > Metazoa > Chordata > Actinopteri > Trachichthyiformes > Trachichthyidae > Gephyroberyx > Gephyroberyx darwinii. The sequence continues at coordinate 79,779 of CABFOQ010030382.1, read as the reverse complement.
TATGACACATAAAGACAGATAACAGAAATGTACAATGTGACTCTTTGTATTCTACAGCATCTAGGCCTGGGGAGGACCTGCACTGTGTTTACACTGTTAGATCTGCAGGGGTTGGATAGGTATGGTGGAGTTTGTGACTTATTTGACTTTACAATACTTTACATTGCTCACCTTCCTCCAACTGATCCATGCTGCTGATCTTGGTTGTCCCATCGATGGAATATATGGTGCGCACCCCCTGGGGCAAGTTGACATTGTCTGATAGACATCTTGTGAGGTCAGCCAGCAGGGCTTCTATAGACCTAAATCTCTCCTGAGAAATGGCATACACAATCCCTTTGAAGTAGCGGTCCCCGTTGCGGTAGAAACGGATCTTCTTGGCCTTTTTCTCCGAGCTCAGTGCTTGCAGTGTCCTGGTTCTGTACAGGCTACAGTGAGCGCTGTGAGTGGGACTGGGGAGCCCATTCCCTCTTGAGCCCCTGCGGGTGTATCTCTGAGCCTTGTCCCGCTCATCAAAGTGCTCCAGCTCCATGACCGTGGGATGTTATTACCCCCTGAAATAATAGAGGGGAGTGATTGCATTTTGAATAACCCCTTTAACGGGAACTCACAGAGCACATTACAACAATTAGGCTTTCTGTCAGTCTAGTTGCTTACTCGTCTTGATGCAGAGGCTGATACGCACTTTGATGCTGCTGCTACTTGCACACAGACTATGAAGTAACATGTCACACCCATTTCATGCTCCCTGGTGTGACTCAATACAATCCTTATAGACTATGCATTTCATCTGTATTTACAATGGATAATAGATGCACAACATTGTATAAGCCATGCAAAGGTTGGCTATAATAGATAAATAAAATAATAAAATATGATATAGAAAATGGTATAGAACCTATGATTTTTCTTATTAAGGTGTAATCTTTCTTACCTTTGAGGTGAAGACAGATGCAATCAAATGTGTACGTGAACGCGCAACTTATGTCAATGTATCATTTATTAAATTTGATGCCTTAGATGAACCATGCGTCCCTTTGTTGCCCCTGTGATGGTGTGCCTTCCCTGTCTACTGTGTGTTCAGGCAGAGAGGAGGCAGGGCTGTAGCTGGTGCCCCCCCCCCCCCCCCCCCTTTTGCAGTGATTTACATTCGACCGTTGGGGTGTCAGCCCTCCGCGAGCACGTTTCTACCGGTGCGCGCATCCACCGTTTTCCTGGTGCGCGCAAGGTAAAAGTGTTCCAACCGTGCGCGTTCGCAGCCACACAAGGTAGATTTGCCTGAGTATCCGCCAGTTTTCGCTTTAAATGACAGAGATCCAATTATAAACCCGACAGCTCCGGTCCTCAGCTCTGATTGGCTGCGTCATTTTCGATAAAACGCGCGATAAACGCACACCTGGGACCGCATGACAGTTAATTTAGATATTAATGCGCTAACCGCTACCTATAATACCTATTTTAATTGCTTGGCGTAAGTATAGTTTGTATTAGTATCTTTATTATTATTATTATTATTATTATTATTATTATTATTATTATTATAGGCTATTTAAATGTTGTTAATTTCAAATAAAAGATATATTCAGCATTTGCGTCTTTTCTACCATGACGCGTAAGTTTATTGCTTAAATGACAGATACATTGCGCTTAGGTCATTCCATGGGTAAACGCACTGCAGATGTATCATGGCGATCCACCTTTTGTACCTGTTTGGCGACCGCCGCCGCAGGTGTTCAGGATGTTTTCAGAGAAACTAATTGGTCTAATCACGCACGGAGAGCTTAGATAGGTGTGGTGTGGTGTGGTGTGGTGTAGGTGTGGTGAGCGGCAGGACGCTGCATTCCACTCGGGAACTAATCAACACCACTTAACTATGACCAGAAGACCACGTAATGGGTAATTTACACGTGTTTTGATATTCAGTATCCTTACATTCAGCTCATACGTCTCAAATGCACGAGCTAAAACACATTATAACCAATGTAGCTGTCACTGCATTTATGATATATTAAACTTTAGAAAATCCACTTATGGTCAAGGTTACTTCAGAAAATGTGATCTGTCACAGATTGCTTGACGAAAATTGCGACGACTTCTTAATACAGTGAATTATGAAAAATAATTATTTTGCTTTCTTAGAATATGAAGTTAAGTGGGAAATGTAGAGGGTAATATGAAGTATTATCTGTTTCACATCCATATTAAAAGTTCAGTTAATGACCTGGACCTGCACAGACTTTTAGCAGTCGTGTATCATTATCAGTATCATTATTCTGATTGCTTTTTGTTCAGAAAGTATAATAGATTACAGTTTATGTTTGTTGTAATCAGATTAGTATAATCCCATTTAACTGTGACTCCCTAAACCTGAGTTCATTATTTTACACCCAAAATGTAGTTCACATTTATCTACTTTGGTCAGCTAATGTTTACATTTACCTTTTGCCAAATTAAGTCTGGAGCAGTGCCCGTGCAGACAAAACAAAAGGCACAACAAGGCTGCAGAAATCCCTCAATTCTCATACCGTTGTGCAACTTGTGTACATTGTATGTCAGGATGCATTGAGAATGACAGGAGGAAATGCTGTCTTACCCAACATGAGCAGCAGAATTCATATGATATTTATGTTCTAATCAATTTTGTGAAAATTGGAGACTGACTTTATGGATTCATAGTGGTAGTTGTAATGTTTTTTACATCCCAGGGAACTTTATTTCACTTCAGTTACCCAGCAGAAAATGAGCCCATAGCCTTGTACAATCACTGGCACCATGTCTCAAAAATCAATCTCACATCCACTGTCCATCAGTTTGTCTAGTGAGAGCATCATTAGGGGAGCCATGGCTCTCAAATCTATTATTATGTTCGTACGTCTAGAATGAACAATCCAATATCACGTGAATTTTATTTCAGAGTGAATTTTCACCTTTAACAGAATGGGAATATCTGTTTGCATGGAGATACATGGTCATACAGCTAAATGAGCCAGTCTTCACCATGCAAGCTTTGAATGAATATTTGGGCATTAACCCCTGGGCCTCGGCGCAACATCTGCAAGGCCCAGGAGCTACGGGGAATGTGTTTAAATGGTAAATGGCTGCATTTATATAGCGCTTTACAACATATGCCTCTCATTCACCCATTCACACACACACACACACTCACACACCGATGGAAGTGAGCTACAATGCAAGGTGCTGGCCTGACCATCGGGAGCAATTTGTGGTTCAGTTTCTTGCCCAAGGACACTTCGACATGTGGACAGGAGGAGCTGGGGATCGAGACGCCAACCTTGTGATCAGCAGACAACCTGCTCTACCCCTGAGCCACAGCCGCCCCATAACTACATTTCTTTTTAGACAAACCTGGGAGCAAAATAAATCTCCATCATCCTCCAATCAAACCATACGTGTCGTCAGCCCAAGAGCAGTAAGAGAAGATCTGTATTCCTTTTCAGCAAATATGGAAATCAATTATTTATATCAGAAGGGAAACTGTCAGATACAGGTTTTTCAGGGCTCTGTTTCCCTTCAGGTCTGGGCATGAGCATGAAGATGGACCTAACGAACCTCTGGCCCTTCTCTTCAAACAGACAGCGAGCTCCAGGCCTCTCTTCATTCTTGCAAGGAACAGAAATGAAGGTCAGGATTAGACGATTATTATCAAAGCAATTGGAAAGTGGTTCAATCTGTTCAATTTCCTGTATTTTTTTTCTGTTCAGTGGTGGACATGTTCTTCATTGTGTGAGTAATTTGCTATATTCCTAATTTGAGGATACGATAAACTAAACTTCCCTTTATCAGATTTTGGGTGGGCAGTGTTAATTGGAGCAGTAATGTCCTGGCCTCTAGTCAACCAGTGTAGCATCTGTGAGATTTAGCAGCTTTCAGTATCAACTGCCTGAATTCCCTCAATTCAAGTCATTGTTTGCATCAATTGAATAACTCGAATTGAAATTGAAAAGGGCAGCACATTGTTGCTATCTGAAGAAATGAAATTGAAACTGAAATAAAAAGTGACTTGGCCTTAACAGTGACTTCAGCTTTGTTGCTATTTCTATGCTTACATCTGCACACATCCTCAGACTTCAGTACACTTGCATTCAAATACCGAACTCCATGTTTCAGAAGAGTCTGTGACGTGTTTTCCCAGGCTTCACATTATAACGTCTTCTCGATGCTTGTGTGACCCTCTGCCCTTTTGTCAATGGTCAGTTACACACAGCAACCACAATGGAGCTTGCTGCTAAGTACATGAGCTACCTGAAGCAGACTCTGCCTCAGGACGTTCTGTCTGAAGTAGGTCTACTGGATGATTTTAATTGCATGGAGAGCCAACTTCTGCTATGATAATGTTCATCATTTAATTTGCTCACTGTTTGTTTTTTGCTGCAGGTTAATAAAGCAGTACAGGAGAAGATGAAGGGCTCATGGAAAAAAAGAAGAAAACCACCAAAGAAACGGTATTCATAGAATTACAAAGAAAGCATTGAAGTTCATTGTTAGATCTTAAAAATGTTTTTTTTTTATATGAAGGGCAGCTGAGAATTATATATAAATGATATATAATTGATATTTTTCATTCATCCATAGGACAGTCAGGCCAAAGAGAAACTCCTCACAGAGAGCAAAGCTAGCTGCTAAGAAGTCAACTGAAGGTACAATTACTTTCTTCTACTCTAGATGCTGTATTTCATTTCTGTTGTAGCACTTGAATTGTTTGGTTTAAGAATCATTGCTACAATGTGAGTATTTTAACATGTTTAACTCCAGCTCGTGTTTTGAGGAGGCATATTCAGCAGAAGAACTCTGACCAAGTAAATGAGCCATGCACCACAGTAACCAATCCGTTGATGATGGATGAAGCGTGTGAAGGTCTAAGCGCAGTCCATGCCCCTCCGATATTGTTGGACAAATGGGCTGTTCCCCGGGGCCAAATGCTACCAGTGTGCCAGGATCAATTCCTAGCTGCCTCGTTTCAGTCAGTGGAAAATAACTGGATGAAGCCATCCTCATCTTTTCTGAGCCCCACCTCTAGTCCCTTTACATCAGTGATGATCAGCCAGACTTTGCTACCAGAGACGGGACTGGACCCACAGGAGCTATGGGATGCCACTCCAGGCATGGCAAACCCTGTTGCTCCCCCACCAGACAATTTTGTCCAACCTTACAGTCCACTCCACAGTCAGACTGCTGCAATGAATTTCATTACAGAACAAAGCCAGATTCATTCACCTCCAGTTGGCCGGACTGAAAATATATCCGATGTTATAAATCAACCACTTGTTCCATCGATGATGTTTCAGGGTGCAACTATAAGTTCTGATATGACATCTGAGAGGTTAGATCAGACCATGTCAGAGGCTCCATGTAACACCCCTTGGACTAGCAGTCTACAGGACACAGTCAGTCCCTTTTGGTTGGATTGGCTGTTGGATACCAATAACAACTTCCCTGATGCTACTCTTGAAGACAGTGTCCTTTCTCCTTTTACAGAGTCCAATTAAACTATGCCTGGAGAAGTCCATAATCATGGACTACAATATGACATGCATATGTTTCCCTAAAGAAACAGTATGTTTATGGATATAGATCGATTCGGTTTGATTTGTACTTGGACATTTTGATCGCTATAGGAAGTCTGCATGATTTTCTTTGTTGACAGCATTCTCTCGCACACATTATTGAAGTAGGGCTGTATTGATTCTGTTATTTGCTTGGGGTAGTCTACATACAGTACCACGCCATTTTTTTTCTACATGGGTACGATCTAAATGATGCCTAACAGAGTAGTGAAATTGTATATACACTTCCTGATGACATAGCCTGTGAAATCTGTGTGCAATATAGTTGTAGTTAGTAAGACCACTGTGAATAAACCCATGCAACTTGGTTGTGTAATTTTCTTCTGTTTGCAAGAAATATACAAAAGTACCCTCTCTGTTTCTTGTCTTGTTCTTAAAAAGTTGATGGCATTTCCAGTTGCATAACCTAGTTTTTAGTCATCTTCTTCTTTGATTGTGTCTTGTGATCTGTAGTTTGTAACCAACAACATACTGAGAGTGGAGGTAGTTCTGCATCTCTATAATTTCCTAATGCAATTAGGTCATATTTTATTGTATTTTCCATGAGTCTGTGTAAAAGTAGCCAATCCATAAAGAGCTGCGTATTACATAATCTAGGAGTTATGGAGAACTGTTTTGTTTTTGTTTTTTTTTATCTCAAAATGACTTAATGAGTTAATTTTATGCTTTAGTACAACTGTCTGTCAAAAAAATATGAGTAATGAACTCATGGAAAATAGATCAAATAAAACTTCCATTTGTTGAAATAAATGTGTATGTCTGTGTTAGATATGATAATTGTATGCATGGTGGGATCAACCCAAAATTTTAAATGTAGCCAAATTAACTTCAGAATTTTATTTGAATTCAGTGATATTTGACTCAATAGCACAATAAATGTTGAAAGGCTTTGAAAATGAAATAGAACAATGTGTAGACACAAATTTCTTTGAATTTAACAATTACATTTTTCCTCCACAAATATTTTCCTTTTCATCTGAAATTTCATAAAATTGAATTAGAATATTTCAGATAATTCTATTCTAGACAGATTATTATTCACTGGTATCATGTTTTGGAAGAGAAGTGCATAAACTTCACACCTTCACAGCATTTGGAGCATTCAAAGCCAAATCAAATGTTCTCTTCTGAAGACTAAACACAATTTTCAGAATATATCTATATATTCATTGTTGTCAACATTGACAACTTGACAACTCAATTGACAACTTGTGTGGTAATAAACATTTTGTGAAAGCTATGGCCACTAGGTGGAGGCATGAAACTGATATAGCAAAGATAAATGTATTTATATTATTATACATTTAATATATTGACTGTTTACTAAATAAATTTGAACAGCCTACAGTAACGATAAATTAAATAAAATGTTTTTCCTAATCAAAGCTGATCTACCCATCAATAATATAGATGCTCCCAACCCCAGCCTTCTGTTCAAAGATAGTTGTCATTTCTTCAAGTGTTTTGTCAGAATTTCTTTTAATTTTTCAGTTGTGAACATAATTGTCTTCATACAGCTACAGAAGTACATGGAAAGCCATCAGAAAAATTACAATCACCTGCTGAGGGTTTAAAGCTCAAGTTAAAAACAGTTAAGACAAACCACTTCACTCAAAAACACTTTAAAAGATTAGCTGGATTTAAAACAATTTTGAAATTGTTACATTTCAAACTTTAAAAGTTGTTAAACACATTTCAAAATGTACATTTGTTAAAGGTTTTGTCCGTACATCACAATGTTAATGTCTGTATTTTATATTGAAGCAGGACAAATTCAAACACCACGATGGAAATTATTGTTGCATCTTTAAAATATGTGGACACAACATTAGAATGGACAACAGGGCAGCACTGCAGATTGTATCAGATAGACATATTAAATAGAATTATTAAATATGTTAGAGGAATAAAAGCAGTTTTAAACTTTTCAGACTTGCTGTGGAGAGGGATTCACTTTTTGGTAACCCTCATTGATAAGAGCTGCCACAGTAATGACATCTTTCCCAAGTTATCAGGGTGTCACAATCTTGCAACGTAATGGTTAAAAAAATGATACAAAATAGGCTTCAGCTTTTCCAACTTCAGTTGACATAACATAACACTTTTGCATATCATTTGACAGTTGCAGGCACAGTGAGCAGCAGTGAGTGATGTTTTCCTCTTAAGGAAAAAAACAAAAAACAGTATAGCAGATGTCTGAAAAAATTACATCTGCAAAATTCCTTCAAAGCAGATAAATTGCACTTACCCTAAATGAGATAAAGAAAACCTGAAGCTAGATGCTTTTTGAGAACTAGATAGGTTTTCAGTATCTCGTCAAAAATCATTCAATCGTTTCTTTCTATGAACAGCATAGGAAAATGACAATGCCAGTGATACAAAATCCTAGGTCCAATAATCAATACACACAATCACTATATATAGTGTGTGTATCAATACATAACCCAAATAACTGTTTCAATGTTTTGCAAATAAGGTTTACACTGCAGTTCTACATCTAAGTTCCTCTTAGGTACCACTCCTTGTAAAGATTAAAGTGCTAAAGAGCTGTATCAAACTATAAGATCTGCAAATAACAGTAGTCGTCTTGTAAATATAAAACATGTCCCATAAATAAAGCATTTAAATATAGATTTATTTTATATAAGAATACAAATCATGTTTTAAGGCGCTTCTGAGGGAGGGAGATAGAGGACAACAGGCTATTTCTCCAATTTCTCCAATTTCTCCACTTGTTTCCCGTTGTCTGGTCTTTCCTGAAGCTTGTAATCTTCCAAAATGGCCTGCGCCGTTTGCTTGCCAGTCCTTTTCACCACAGCTTTGATCCCGAGGTTGTCAATATTGAAAGCGGTGACGCCCACATTAATGGCAGAGTTGACGGCGTGGTCTGTGGCTTGGCCTGCCGCAGCCCCATACCTTCATCAGAATTAAGATTGGGTGAGAGGGCACGAAAAGAGAAAGAGACGAGGAAATTGGGAAAGTTATCAAAGTGCAAAGGAGACATGCTGCAAATTGAGAAATTCATTGAGGATCACACCCATGCAGTGTGCAGATTGAAATTAAGATTTGCTGACTGCCATTGCAGATAATTACATTATGTGGGTGATAATATTACCCCTCATTGCTTTAAAGTCAGGCAAGATAGAAATATTAATTGTGGGATTGCCATTAGAAACATTGAGAGAAAATCAGAAGTAAAACCAGCGTGTGTGTTGCCAGACAGGGGAGGGCGGTGAATTGGCACAGCATAGATGACTCAGTGTTTTGTCCTACAATAACCAAACCATGCCGACAGAGGCTAAGGTCATGCTTCGATTAGTAGTGCAAAGGGTAAATTAATTGTGTTTAATTAGAAACAATGCAAGTCTTCTCATTAGGCGGGTCTAAGATGTTTTGTAGACCCCTAAATCTGCAAAGTAAGTGGAAGAAGAAAATGTAAGTGCACGTTTGTTTTTGCTCGTATAATGCAAGCACTCATTTGCAAGATACACAACAAAAACCTGTCTAGCAAAGCAGTGTGGGGCACACGTTTGGAAAATTGCACATATAAGGAAGTGAAAGAAAAACATGAGACATACTTATGTTTTATGGTGGTAACGGTCTCTGATGCAACACTTGTAGTGATGTCCTTTGCCGCTACTTCCAAGCCAGTCCACATGGTTGCAAATCCTGTGTTCAAAATACACCACGACAAAGCCCGCTGCTTAAGCATGTACAGCACATTTCAGTATTTTTCTTACAGCTAACTGAATGAAGTGAATGTGTGGGTGAACCTTGAACTCCACTGGCAGCGACAACCATGGCTCCATCTATGTTGGAGCGCCCGTCCTTGTCTTTCCTCATAGATTCTGGGATCAGCTTGCCTCCATGTTTTTTCACGTGTGGGGCTAACTCTCGACCCACAGCGCCAGCAACAGTACAAACCCCATCCACTGCAGTGACAAGGTTACTCTATTAGAGATCCACTGCCAAATGACAACTAAAGGTTGCAGTAATATGCTGACTGGAGGTCTAGGCGATGTCTCACCTAGAAACTGGCTGACTTTGACAGCTCCTCCGGTAGCTTGCTTGGCGACATGGAGACCTTTGGTGACGGTGGGGCTGACATGGGCGGGTTTGTCCTCTGGAGTGATGTGTTCCCTGAGTTTAGATGCCCCCTTGTGAATGGCCTTGCCTGTGAACTCAGCTCCTTTCACCAGGCCCCAGCTTAGCCATGACGCACCTGAAAACACAACACGAGACCAGTCACACGAGGATTTTTACGGCTGTCTAAATCCAGATTATTTCTCACACTGCCCAAATAAAGAACGAGCACAAAATATTTTCAAGCCAGTGTTCACAAGGATTCATGGGGTTCATACGGATTTCCAAAGTCGCGGATGTGGGCTCACCTGTCAGGATGCCACTTGCCACCTTTTCACTCCACTCGGGCAGGGGTTTATCCTCCTCGGCTTCAGCTGGAGCGGTCTCCTCAGGCAGAGCGATGGGCACCTTCTGACTGAGATTAATGGTGTCTGCCGCTTCATCTGGGGGCTGACCATACAGGCACATCGGTTAGCTAGCGTGAGACGTATACAGACAGTGTGGGCCGAAAATAACGAACAGTATGTCGGTCAAAAATGGGCAAAATCTTTGTACAACTTGTCAGCTGCCTTATCCAGGCTGTACACATCCCCAGCTAGATGCTTGCCTCCAAGTAACCCCCTGGCCACACAATACCTCCTCTCATTATTTTGTGCTGCTCATTACAACGAGTGATTTGTTTGTCACAAAGAGCCGTTTTAAAATGTCTCCATGCCAACAGAAAACAGAAAACAGTCTCCCTTTGTGCTGAAAACCGCCACAATTCCCCAACTTGTTACGACTCATTTGTTAGACCCACACATGAAAGCAATAAAAGAAGCGCCTACTTGCTCACAGGACATCAGAGACTGGTCCATGAGCGAAGATGACTAGACTGGCAATAGGACTACATACATCAGAAAGGACCTTGTTTGGTATCGACCTGAGCCGGCGCCTCTACCTCCATCGTGGCTGGTATCTGCACTTGTCTGTCAGTCGGAGCTCTGAGGTTGTGCTCTGAGCGCTGAAGATAAGAGCATTAGGACTCATTAATTCTCCTCACCTGCCCATTTCAAATCCCTACAATGCTGAGGCAGGGGTTACTTTGAGGAGTGAGCCAGCTCTAAAGTACAGTACCAAAACACTGATAAGGCTTTCAATCCACTAGGGCCTAGTGGATTGAAAGCCTTGTCAGTGTTTTGGGGTTGCTTTGCAGGACATGACCATGCCTATGGCTCCCTGTCTACCTGCCATGTTTGTCTTCCTACTGAATAAGGCCGATATGGATTGTGTGAGGGATGGGCTAGACTGGTGCTACAGCTCCATCTTCCCATGTCAGGGGTTTTATTGCAGTGATCTTGAGTGTCAGGAGGCACTCAATCTCTGAGATCCACACTCTCATGGTCATCAAATGATTTTTCCACATATGTATTTACCACATATAAAGTCATCATACAAGAGTGACAGGATTAATAACTGTGCAGTCTACATTAACAGTTGATGACTAGGTATTCTAGTATTGCAACAATATTATGGACCGATCAGACTGATGAATTGGGATCCTCTGCCTTCAAAGAGTAAACTCAGATTATCAGTGTTATTCCGCTTTGACAACTGACAGCTTAACCAAAAATAAAGATGAGGTCATTATCTCACGTCTACCCCACAGTCTCAATCCCCTGGAATAGCTCTCTGTCTCCCCCAAAAGCACAAGAGGATTTGTCAAAAAGTGTTGGGTAACAATGTTTTGGCGCATCACAAATGCACATTTATGTGAAAACACAATGTGGAGCTCAACAGAAATACATCTGCCAACGCAGTCCCTCTGAGCATCCTGGAATCATGAGTTGGTCGGTGGGAAGTCTCGTATAAAAATACCTAAATAGAAGTCAATAACTGTTACAACTATGTCTAAAAACTCACATGCCACATTTATTCCCACATGCAAGTCAAAACATGTCTCACTGATCACGCAGCAACCCACCTGAACCCTGAGATCTGTCATCTGGGAGAGCAGGTCCTGGAACAGCACTCTGTCTGCAGCAGGCAGCTCAGACGACAGCACCACCCCCACGTAAGAGCCAGGAGCCGGAGCCATCATGTCAGGGAACATGAACACCCCGGTGTTACACAGCAAAACCGGAGAGTCCATGGCCATGAGAGGGTACAACCAGTCACACACCTGTCAAAAAGTCAGAAGAAAAAACATTGTAATTAAAAAGTCTAACTAGAAAGGTTTCCTATAACATATGCCAGTGAAGTGTGATGATGGATGCATTGATAAGGATGTGCAGTACAGGAAGAGAGTACCGCAAAGACAAGTTGCTAAAGTCTAGGGACACAAATAACTAGCCTGACATTTCTAATGATGGCTTTGGTTAACGCAACACAGTGAACTGTCTGAAGAATCCCAAACCAGAGGACATTTTCTGTCCCTCTGACTGCTGCACATCTAACAGGATTATGGCACAAGCGAGGTTAAGATAATTACTTGAACTGTGGACATGAATCACTGATGTTTCCCAACGGCAATGGGGCAATCCTAGGACTATTTGATACATGTGAAATTCCCCAGTGGGAAATACAATTTTGAACTCATGATCCAGTACTTTCAGTGTATCGGCTGAGCTCAAAATAGCCCAAAATGACCTTCCTAACTCATTGAGCAAGTCTGAAACCGAGGACCTAAAATGAGCCTCCAGAGAGTCATGTCATTCCTAATGGAACACTTGTTTTTGTTAGTGTTTACACATCGCCATCTACAAAGCACCCTAGTCATTAAAAGGCCTATGGGATTGTACACTGCCTGAGGATAAACCTAGCTAATTTGTTTTGGTGCCTTTTATAGACTAAAGACATCAAGGGCTGAAAAAGAGGGCGGTGCTTTGGAAAATGTAAGCCTTTCACGGCGACACAGATGCAAAGCACATTGTTTTCCTTCTTAAGGATTCAACTCCCTGTACTAAAAAATGCCACACAATCCAAGCTGCCTCTCAGCCCATGACGAAGGCCAACTGAGTTTTCCCAGAATGACATCATGCCCTTAAATCCCTAGGGATTAGGAGCGATGAGTCAACGCTCACATGATCCAGTCCAGAGGGCAAGCAATAGAGATCATTAACAAACCTATCCCCACCATCTGAGGACTCGCAAGTAAACATCTTACAAAATCAGGTTAAAGGGCACATGAGAGAGTGAGGAATAGTGACAGTACAGTGATGACATTCCACTGGCGCTAAATGCATCAACCGGCCTATCATTTAGTCCCTTTAAGCAATATGAACTACACCTGAAGATGCTTTAGTGTGCTGAAGCACATGGCTAAATATCTACCACCATCCTGTTGTAAAATGAAAGCAGTCCCCATTGTTGTCTTACCTGTAGAAATGCTGGTGGTCGGTTTGGCACTCTCTCTGATCGCTCACTAGTAAACTTCACCAGTCGCAGGAAACCCGGGTAAGAGGGAGCACTCACTTGACCCTCAGGTGTGACAAAGAATATCTGCACCCCATGAGGGATGAAGAGCATCTCCTCTCCCTCTTCACACACGCTCTGAGGAGATGGTGAAGAGTTGGACGTATTGCTGTAGAACTCATCCCCTACCAATGATAGCTCCCCTGCATCCGTTCCATAGGAGAGAGATAGGTGGCCATCGGCTGCCTGAGCAGAATAAGCTGGAGGCTGCTCGCTTGGGACCACAGGCTGTCTTGTAGGTGAGAGGGGGAGACCCATGCTACTGCGTGCAGGCATGCCTCCTACAGCTCCAGCTGACTGGCCATTAGTGAAAAGCAACTTTGTTGAAGCTGGCCTTTCTTTGGTGGCGAGTTTGGGGTAGAGGTTTTCTGAAGATACGCCTGCATCACTATCCCTGCATGCCTCACGGGAGCTCAACGCAGGTCCAGATCCCAGGTCTGAGCTGGTCTCTAGTATGGCTAGGCGAGTGGTGATGTTGTTAAGGGTCTCCAGCATCTTCTGCTGCATCTGTCTGGCTGATTCCCAGGAGCTGCCGACACACTCCGGTCCCTGTGAAGGCACACTGGTGGCCCTGAGAAGGTGCTGTCGCCCTTGCTTGTAATGCTCTAGGGCCTGTGCCTTGTGTCCAGCTTCATCGGCAGTCAGAGCTCTATTGATGCAGTCAAAGGCCCTCTCATAACCATCTTTGATCACTTGAAGTCTTGCATTGTCAAATGCATCTTGTTTGACTTTCTCCATTCCTGATAAAACAAAAGGTTGAGGAGTCACAATGAGTTGAAGTTGCACAATGTTGCCCTGTCTAAACAAGGAATGATCACAGCAAAATTGAGGCATATAACAATTCAACTTTATTTCAGACACATAGGTCCATATCAGTAAAGAAAAAGAATTTTTTAAAAATACAATACGAGGACAAACAATACAGAAATGATTGAAATGACCTTATAGCTTGATGACAGATGGATACCTGCTCTGTTAGCTTAGCCAAAACTATAAACATATGAGTTTATTACAGAAAAGGTATTATAGCCAATACTCAGCTCCTATCAAAATTTAAATTTAAGTTAAAAGACGGACTAACGTTCATTTTAAAATCCCGGGGGCCAAACATTTAACATTAACATTTGAAGACATATTAGATGTATCTTATCAATCTTTTATCAATCTCTCTGACTGACGAAAAGTATCTTGTTTACGTTAGTTAGCTGAGTTGGGTTAGCTACGACAACTCTGACTCTTGACGAGAGTTGCCTGGAGATACTGTTACTGATTGTAAAGGATAAGCTAACGTTACTGTTAGCTCGATTTCACCTGCTGCGCCATGACGTTTTATTAACAAAATGACACGTAACAGCTAAAGTTAACAGATAAAAGTTAGTTAATATTCGCTGACGTTGGGCAGCTGGTTGCTACTAGCTGCATCTTCACTTACCGTAGCCTGGTGAATGAAAAACTGCCGAGAATTAATAATTTAGCTTGTTAGCTAGCTGCGTGATCTTATGAGGCACGGACCTTTCGCTACCCACCGTTAGCTAGCGGTTAACCCCAATCGACAAGTCACTTTGAGTAGTTGTGGTGTAATTCAGTCAGTGATCACGCCTCCGGAAACGCTTCTTTTGGTTGACATCGACGAGCCCTCTCACGTGTTTCCTATTCTTCTATAGCAAAGATATTATATCGACTGAGAGCACCGTTGTATTGGAGCCTTAGGTTTCGCTTGTAGGCGTGGTCATGGCTCCATGTTCAATGGTGTGCTGAAAGGGACAAAAACTATGGTGACCGAGCGTCACATGCAAGAGAATTATCTTGCTTTAGTAAATTAGTAAATACTACCTTTATATAGCGCTTTTCAAAATAGATTTAAAAAGTGTTTCACATGAGTAAAATTTGACAGCCGACAACTGGTATAAGGTACGGAAGAGGATTAGGGGAAAAATGTGAAATGTGAAAAATGTATTTGAGTATTTGATAATAAAAATTAAAAATAAAAACTACAATGTAAATAATAGAGTAACAATGAAGAATTAAAACAAATATTTAAAAACTATACAAAGTACAAAGTTATGTAATGCAGTGCAACAAGTCAAACTATTGACAAAAGTGAAATGTGCAAAAAAGTGGGAAAGTGCATTTTGTAGTTCTGGGGGTTGGAAGGGTGTGAGGATGTGAGGGTGGGTTAGGGGGGTGCCCAGGAGGTGCACTCCTAGGTACCTGTAGGACTGCACCAAGTCTATGTCCTCCCCCTGGATGGAAACGGGGGTAATTGGTGCCCTAGTCCTCCTGAAGTCCACCACCATCTCTTTGGTTTTCTGCACGTTGAGCTGCAGATGATTCTGGTTGCACCACTCAACAAAGTCACCAACCAGTCCTCTGTACTCCCCCTCCTGACCCCCCCTAACACATCCAACAATTGCAGTCATCCGAGAACTTCTGCAAGTGGCATGACTCTGTGTCTTCAAAAGAGATTACTGACCAAGATTACAATTAGTAGAGGACACCTTAAAGTTATGAACAGACCTGATGATATGAAAAACCTCTTAGTCTTTTCAGTTTATTTGGAGGGATAAAACATTATATTAAGAGATTGCAGTTATTTTATAGAACATTACAATGGACGCCTTAAAGCTCTGGTTAAAAGTGGTTAGAAGCTTGTTTTACCCCGGTCTCATATGGTTTCACATTCCTAGGAATGTGTTGCAAAATGCTGGATGACTCAGATTTTTGTTACAGGGTGATTTTGAAATAACAATATTTCCTATTAAACTGTCAAATGTCCACAAAAATGTAATTTTCCAGAAATTATTTACCCAGACTGTCTCATGGCCTGAATGGTATTTACAAACAAATTGTTTTTGTAAGAGATATGAATGATGAAAATAGATTTTTCTAAAATACTAATACTAATAATAATGTTTTCCTAGTAAAACTGAACATCAGTTGCTCTAAGATTATAGTAAGATATGCAACGCTATTCCAAAACCCTTAGTTATGTTATAAATAGTTTTTGTAATAGTAAGGCAAGATTACCTAATCTTAAAAAAATAGATTTTATCTTATTAGTTAAGAATATAACAATAAATTCATGAATTAATTGTTAAAGTTTAATTGGAGGCTACCAAGTGGATATTCAAAGATCAGGAGAAAATGCAAGTTGTCTTATTAAAAGGGTTTATTTAAGGTCATTGGGCTTATTTGTACAAAATAAAGGGATATACCCAGTCAGCGAATTCTTGACGAAAAGATTCAGACTTTAGACAGATCCTTTTACTTTTTGTTCTTTAGAGGAAAAATTGTCCGTTCTATTACTGTCCACATGGTATGTAGCTTTGGTCTGACATTCATGGTTAGTTATCCCTCAAGATAGCAAGCACGTACCTTCCTTCTTCTTCCTCCTGTGTGACAGAGATGGACAAGGGTGCAGTCAAAATGACCTAAAAAAAAAACTGTCTGACAATGGGTCTATGTCTCAGTTTATTCTTATTTGTTATCAGAGAAGATAGTCTCACATTTATATGCCTTCTGCTTTTTATTCAGTGTATTTTACTTGAGTTTACTTTATTTCAGTTCATTTTAATTCAGTAACAAACCCATGCACATTTCTCTTTTTTACTTGTCCCATTTATCTGGATGCAATGTTTTTGTTGCCATCTGGTGTGGGAAATGATATTTTTGTAATCAAGACTAAAGCAACAGTATCGCTCTCTAGTGGCTGCATCCAAACGTCCAGAGGCATAGGTGTAGATTTGGGGGGAGACAGGGGGACATGTCCCCGTCAATATTAGGAGATGATGAATTGTCTACCCACATTTTTTTCTGCTTCAAACACACATACTTTATACTCCCTATGTGTTTTTAGAAACACAGCTGGCTTTGGTCACAAGCACCAACACTGTTTCCCCTTTAAACCAATGGAGCCCTTCACCTAGATGCTTGAATCTCCTTTTAATACCTTTAAAGGCATTTCAATGACAAATTAGACTGCTATGTTTCATGTTTTGATTCATGTTTGTCCTTCACATCAGTCATTATAGACTAGTTTAGGCTATAACTTCATTCATTCAAAGATTACCCTTCTCAAATAGCTCATGCATGTAATTGTTTGTGATCATTTTGTATTTGTCCATGGCATGAATGAGGATGTTGTCAGGGATGGATGCAACCAGCAGGGGCGCTAGCTGTCACTTTCCTTCCTTATGAGGGTGGCCACTAACAATGTTGTAGTCTGTGATGCCATGAGGCAAAACCTGGTGCTGCCCCACTTACAATGAATGGAAGACTGACTATGTACTCATAAAATGCTGATGTGAGTGATTATATCTGAATGAGCTTTATTCCATAGCGCATATGCCTATAAAGTCTCCCTGGGTTTACCACAGTCACCATATGTTCAGTCTGCTGTTCATTGCTGGATTCTCTCTGTCATCTGTAAGACATCAGAGGTGAGTCTGGTTCCCAGAGTAGTTTGTGTTTACGAATGCTCATTGGACTGTCTTCTGACATAGTTATAAAGTTGCACTCCAATGAAATGCATAAAACATGTCTATAAAAATATATGAAAGACTGGATTGTTCACTGCTTGAGGATGGGGTTGATTCTTCCAGTTTGTTGGAAATGAAAATATCAGATTATACTATATGGTGTTTTGGTTTAATAATACCATGAACCAGTTGACTAAAGTCGACCAAAAACAGAATCTAAACACAAATAGAGAGAAAGCTTTAACATTTCTATTTGTTAAGCAACATAGTTCATCAAACACAATGAAACATCAATATTTCATTTCTGATAGAATAAATCAAGGCTGGCATGAGGTTGAGATATTGAACAAAGATTAGTGCTACAGCATGCAGTTATATGGGTCTTTGCAAAGGCATGTCACCATGCCTTTTCATCTATGGTGTAGACTACAGTGTGTGTGGTCTACAGTATTTTGAAACCCACATTGGCAGTTACAGTAAGTCTAGGGAGTAGTGTAGAAACCTGCAGTGGGGGCAAATCTAAAATCAGTTGGGAGCAGCTGGCTGCTGTTCATGTCTGATATACATCTTCCCACTGTAAAAAGAAATCCCAAAAAAGAGACAGGTTTTCTCCAGGATACAAACATGGCTCATGTGTGCACTATGGGACACCTAACTCCATCTCTTCTCTGTCTCGACTGATTGTAAGGGTTGTTGATCTCTCAGCTTCACAGTCCATTTTTAAAATATCATGATATCAAATCATGTGTCCATTTTAATGCATAATGTGTCCTTATCATGCTCATTAGCCACCCATAATGTGATCAGACTAGAGAGAAAGGATTTTATCTTGCCCCTTTCAGTACTTCTAAATAGTTCTACCATATCTAGGAGTGGCTACAAGCTAGACTGAGACCATGTTTTGGTCAAACGGAGACGAATTGACCTTATTGGTCAGAAATGTGATTGCTACACTTGGACAGACAGACTAGTGGGCGGGCAGGCAGGCAGGCAGGCAGACAGACAGACAGACAGACAGACAGACAGACTTAGTAACAATTACTTAGTAGCGGTTCCAATATTGCAAATACATGTTAAATGTATGAACCACTATACTGGAATTGGACTTTACTGATCTAGTGACTGCAGAGGGCGCCAACTCCCATCTCAAGTGGAAACATTAAACGAGAAAACTGGTGAAAAATGGAGTGGCTCCTAGACCTGAGTGCTCACATCACACGTCGAGCTACTTGAAATGCTTCTTTACTCACATAAGTAGTAATTATAGCAGCATGGGGCTGGTATAAATGACTCACTGCTGGTCATTAAATGGCTATACATATTTGGTGTGAGCCCAGACAAAGGCATGTGCTAAACATTAGCTTCATCTTCAGTCTGACCGATTTCCAGCGAGCATCCTTCACAGGCACTGCTGCACTGGGACCAGGCTGGATAGGCGAATCATACATGTGGAGAAGTAATACAGCGTAAGACTTTAATCCACGTTCATCTCCTGTTAAAATGTATCATGGCCAGTGAAATTTTCTTGTTCCATCACATTTTTCATGCAATCATTTCATCATTTATTAAGAACGTAAGATTTTATCTATCCAATTCTGTCAGTCCTTTCATGAATTGTTAATTGTCTAATTTTCTTTTCTGCAGATTCACTCAATTTATCATATTTTGAGACAAAGTGAGTAAGAAACAGTTTGGCGAGGACCGTCCTTTGGATGCATTTAAACACATTCATTACTGTTCTCCATCCAGTAATGAGGTTCAAATGCACATATACCGTATATTACATCCCACTCTCTTGCATGGCTATCATTCTTCTCTATCAAATCACTTTCTACTGTTACAGAAAAACAAAATCCAAGGCACTTTTCATAGAAAAAGTTGATGAAGCCTTTATTCCATTGGAAACAATTGCAATTGTTTGAAGGTGTTGGAGCATCGTTCTGTTCTTTGAAAAAGCCAATGGAATAAATATCACTTTTTCTATGAAGAGTGCCATTGATTTTGTTTTTCCTTCTTTGATTGTAATTACCACACACCACCACACTTCTACTGATGATTCTGGCTTTATACCCCCAAATGTAGCACTCTTTACTCTGTTTTTTGTTTATTTGCTCTGCACCATGTTTGTCTTGAGTCTTGTCATGCATAAACGTGCCTGCACCATTGCACCAGTGTGCCTTGCATTACATTTTGTCAATGAGTATATTGCATGGCGCCATATTTTGTTTACGTTCCACCAGCAAATGTTTCATTAGGAAAATGTAATGAACTGTAGCCTTACTGTGCTTCATCATTGTCAGTTCAACAACACCAACTAAATGAAACAAGCTGGTGATAGAGACATTCTGTCTTTCATTTTGGTAAACACATGTGCATCATATGTCTGTCATCATTTTAGAAGGCTGAAGACCTATTCAATCATTTTGATAGGCTAGTATGTCTACTCGTATGACATGGTCATACTCAACTCGTATGAGTAAAGTCTGAGTGTTAAAAGGATGCTGTGACATTTTCAACTTTTATTTTTCTTTATCAGAAACAGAATAAAAGAAGATGGCCGCAGTTACATTTAATTTAACCAAAATCAGCTTGTTAGCCTTCCTTGTTAATAATGAGCTAGCTTGAGTCGACTGTTACCCATTGGTTTAAATGAGGATTGCTAACAAGGAGATGTGACTTTGTTAAAGAAAAAAAAGTCAAAGTCTCCTTTTAATTGTTCATCAGTCATCTATTTTTCCATTAGGTGATTCAGAATAAGTCCTATCATTCAAAGTCATTAGGAAAATGGTTTGGATGGGACGGCCATTAGATGACTTAGTGTGGCTCTACAGGAACGTTGGATCGCTCCATGATCCTGTTACATAAATACGTAATAAAACTGTCATAAATGTCCATTGTTCATTCAAGGATGAACTCAGTGAATGAAACATGGCATAGGCTTTTTTTTGGCTTCCTGCTAGAGACTAGGTATGAGTTATTAGTTCACATTGTAGGGAGGTTTTCTGTGTATTTGTGCTGGTTTAAAGTATTATTCTTTAGGCTTTTCAAAGACACTATTGACTGATACAGTAGCTGCTAGTGTTAGCTGTTTAAATTTGGATTTCACTCCATTTTGTAAAGAGCTCTTTAAATATTTTGCCCCAGTGTTCGTAGCCTGACCTATATTTCCTGGTCTGTTGGTCTTATACTAAACCACCATGACTGCCACTACCAAATCAACAAAACATACAGTTTCTTGTGGTGATTATCTAAGTATTAATGTTCCACAGGTTTGTTTTGTCCACTCTGCTGTTGTTGTTCTTTGTGCCAACCTTCATTATAATTATTTTTTACATAGTATGTACAATTAATCTGTTTTAAACACAGTTCCCATGATTTGGGTTTGGTATGCCTTTGACAGTTAGGACAGAAATATAGGGCACAAAATAAAATGGGGACATTCTCTGTTTGGTAACCACAGCAACATGTATGAATCTGAACCTGCTGTCAAAACAGTGTCTCCTCACAGCTGTGTGTATCAGTTATTGCCTCCATGCTGGAACAACTGGACTTTCTTTCCTTTACCTGTTCGTACATGAACGCCGTAGTCCTGAATTTGTTTTGTGTCTCTGATGCGAATGGGACATTGTGTGGAATATAATGCAAACCTGATGGTTTTGCAAACATATGGCATGGCACAGATACATGGAAGGAATTTTCTATTTTTAAAAAGAACACAGATGGGTATTATATTAGTAATGTAGGTTAGTCTGCTCAGACTGATCTTTTAATGGTTAAGTCAGTTATAAGTTGAAGAGTTAAGGACACTTTTAGTACTTTTCCACTGATATCCCTATCAGTTAAAGGAGGCTGATGAAAAACTGTACTTATTTTCTAATGGTGGATGAAGTAAAAGGGACTGGAGCTCAGCCCCTTGTGAACCTCTCTCTGCTCTATGATTGATGGGCTGAGAGCTGCTGTCTTCTATTCTGAATCCAAGGAATTACAGAGTCCTGGACTATCGTTCTCGAGGTGAAACAAGGCCCTAATATTTGGAAAAACCTTCTGTCCCCACTTTAACCACTGTGTCTGGGTGAAAATGCACATAATGTGTGGTGGGGTACAGTTGTAAACAGCAGTACTGATAAACTATAACATAAAGGTATACTTTTAAGTGCTTGTGCATAATAAAATAGCTCCTCCAATAAATCAGTCAACCAGTAAAGGTTTTCCTCAGGTTCACCTGTGTCTGTGTAAGTCCTTCCACTGCATTGTCTGCTTGAGTACTTTGCTTTAGGAGGAGTGAATGAAAAGACTGATGTAACATAGACATAGTTCAAATTAAATGAGAAGATAAGAAGATTCATTTATTCACATTACGGGTGCACACATGCACTAACACACACAACACACGCATGCAAGGGGTAGTGACCGCCGAACACAACACACACATGTGGGGAGGGTGTCTGAATGAATTTGTCCTCAGCATTTTTCCAATCCTTGCCATCCTTCCTCCAGGGGCAGCCAGGAGCAGTGGGCAGCCCTTTTTTCCTTTGGCGCCCGGGGACCAATTCCAGATATAGATCCTTGTTGTGGTCAGGGACAGGACAGGAGAGCGTTTTTCTGCATGTTTTTGGATGGGGTTCTTTTTTTTTTATAGGAGACCCATGTGAGCACGGGGAGTCAATAGCACCCCAGGCGGGAATCGAGCCCAGGACCTTCTTGCTGTGAGGCAGCAGTGCAAGCACTGCGCCACCGTGCCAAATAATAAATGTTAAGGGGAGTGGCAATTTCAGTTTTGGCTGTGGCTCAACTGGTGAACTGTATTCATCAGGTTGTGGACTACACTCTGGCTAAAGAACCAGCTAAACCTCACATGATGAAAAAGGAATTTCCTTTAATGGATTAAAGATCTTTCCTTGCGTTTCATTACAGTAATATTATATTGAGCATGCGCATTTACTTTTGATATTAAGCACATTAAATACTTTAGTAGTTTTACTGAAGTACAATTACAGCGGTCGGATATTTACTCAAAAAGTATTGCTCTGCTCTGAGTAGTATTCCACCAAGATACTTTTACTGAAGTGAAGATTTTATATTCTTCTTCCTATACTGTATCGGGTTTCCTGCCAGAACTGGGATTGCACAATTGTAAGGAAGACATATGTGATGGCTCTGACTGCCAACAAAAGGAGGAACCACATTTACCATTGGAAACTGAAGAGGCTTTTGTAGTCATCTAGTATTATTATATAATGTAGAATAGGTTACTGTGTAGTTGTGAGTTTAAATCTTTTTAAAAGTGAGGCTCTACCATATCAGGCCATGTTTCATGTTCATAGCTGAGTTTCTAAGCATGAACCAGATTCAGGAATATGAGTCAGGTCCAATGCATCTTACCACATTTACAGATTGAATATCATGCCTGAGAACCTTGAAGTCACTGACCATATATGGAGCGTATTAAGAGGACAAGCCATACTAATGACAAAGACAGTAATGGCAAAATTGCAAACATTTGCAAACATCATTGGTGAGGTTTCCCAAGACAGTAAAATAACATCAGCAGGACATTGCAAGCGGAAGGCCAAAGCATATTTTTAACAGTCTGCTACTGAGTGTACAACAGCAAGACATCCATGGCAACAGTTTCTGTTCTAACAGATCAGATCAGAAATAGCCAAGTATGGAAAGGGCTTTGTGCTTGATATAGGGTTGGGCTTGAGGTTATCATTTGATTATGACTCACTCACTTTGGATCTGTAGCTTCACGGCGAACCTTCATTAAGCCGTGAAAATCTTTTTGCAATCACATAATCCTTGAAATCAAAGAAAATCAGCCCCAGCATTCCTAAGAGGCAAGCATCCCTAACAGGGCAAAGATAACTGTAGTCACTACTAACAACAGTCCCAGCATGCTTATGCCCATGTCAATAAAGTATGAGGGGTGGCCCACTGGTTTGAAATGCATGATACTGAACTGAACTCAAATGAACTTAATGGCTCAAGTACGATGACACACTTTGAATGCCAGACGCCAACGAAAACCTCACTCACCTCACTGCTGGCCCAGTGCAAACATACTGGAGATGCATCCAGCATGCCAGCACAGATAGAGGAATTCATCCTTCATTCATCAATTGCTATCTATCTATCTATCTATCTATCTATCTATCTATCTATCTATCTATCTATCTATCTATCTATCTATCTATCTATCTATCTATCTATCTATCTATCTATCTATCTATCTATCTATCTGTTATACTCTTGAGATTGAACAAAC
>CABFOQ010030382.1:0-55892 GCA_900660455.1 Gephyroberyx darwinii | reverse complement strand
GCCTGAATGAGTTTGGGAGTGCGATATCTGAACGCTCTCCACTGTATCCACTCTATCTATCTATCCATCTATCTATCTATCTATCTATCTACCTACCTATCTATCTATCTATCTATCTATCTATCTATCATCTATCTATCTATCTATCTATCTATCTATCTATCTATCCATCTATCTCTCTTTCTATCTATCTATCTATCTATCTATCCATCTATCTCTCTTTCTATCTATCTATCTATCTATCTATCTATCTATCTATCTATCTATCTATCTATCTGTTATACTCTTGAGATTGAACAAACTATATCTTCTTGCTTGATCAATTTGAGGAACACATACATCTAAAGCATACGACAACACTTAAAAGTATTTAAAAACCAAGGTCACACTCACATGACACCATTATTGTTTTCAATAGCCCCATAATGCAATGGGGTCTAGCTTATATTTAAGGCTGACACCTCATTACCTTGGTAGCAAAAATGACATTAAATGAAATTTATGTTGCAACGATGTACTCTGTACTCTTTCCACTTAGTTGTGTAATAGGAGTTATGATTCAATTAGTTGGCTTCCCTAGAGCATTACATTGATTGCAGTTTAGTGACAGACTGAATGGTACGTGATTCTGAACTCACTCGCGCTGACACCGAAACACACCGTGCCAAGCCTTGGACCAACATGCTACTACATCGGCTGGCCAAGGAGGAAGCAGCAAAATGGAAAGCTGGCCCGTGACAGCACAGGGAATCCCATCTACGTGGCTCACCGCTCCCAGAACCTTCTGGAAGAGTTGTCGAGGAGTGTTCTTGGCCATCAGTGATGTGGTCTTGAAGGAAAACACATTGTGAAATATTGTCTTATTAATCCTCAGACCAGAAGCACAAACAAAAGGCTTGTGAGTGCAATGGTTTCACTTGTTCATAAAGCATGTCAGTCCCCTGGATAACATCATTCAGACCTCCCTAGCTCCACAGTACAATGTGCACTATGCAGCGTTACTACGTAATGCTTTTGGGGCACATTCATAAATCCATTCTGATGCTCCGTTTGAAAAAATGAACACTTGGATCCCACTGAAAATGAATACAGAGCGTTATTTTGGAACTGGTTTAAATGACAGATAAGTAAAAGCCAAAATAAGTAGTTAAGTTATTTAGTGTTATATTCAGTAACAACTTCATTCTCAAAATAAATCTGCTTGCTATACCATCTGGACACCACTGTAAACATTTCAACAGTATTCTACAGTAACAAAAATCGCTTTCTGTAAACGATAAATGTCAGTTGGGTATTGTGAATGATGAATGGTAGACAGTAGACAGTAACAGAAGCCAGTTGATTATCAAAGCAACACTGTTTCAAATAAAATATCAGTCAAGTTCATCAAATCAATTGACAGTTACTCCCACTTGCCTTAAATGATAAATGGCGATTTTGTGCTGTGAATGATGAATGATGAATGTAAGACAGGGAAAGTGATGAAACATGGCTCTGTTTTCATCATATCACGACTGTTTTAATAGAAGAACACACTTTATTGGTCCACATTTTTTGTGTCACACACACACAGCATGCAGTCGGTGGTGGCCGCCAAACACACACACACACACATGCAAGGAGGGTGGCTGCGGAAATTTGTCCTCTGCATTTAACCCATCCCGTTTATGCTGCCCGGAGCAGTGGGCAGCGGTGCCCGGGGACCAACAGCTCCAGGTGTTGGGTCCACGTCGTGGTCAGGGACGGGACAGGAGATGACGATCTTCTTTGCATGTTTTTCAATTGGGGTCCTTATTTTGGAAGAGGACCCCATGTGAGCACGGGGAGAACGTGCAAACTCGGCAAACAATCGGCTTTAAATGAATCAAATCACTTGATTTTTTCAATTCACATGCATTTTCATCACCTCCATTTTTAATCAATTAATTTTTGTTACTTCCACCCCTCATACTCCTTTGCCAGAGCACCCAAAGTGCGCTCTGAATATATGGACAGGTATTCTGACAGTGATCTGAAATTACAACCAATTGAGTTTCTTAACAAAATAGGCTATGCTCTTGGAGTGCCAATTTGTGAATACACCAAACATTTGGATGTTTTCCACAAGGGGTGGGTATGAAAAAACAACACAACACCATACCTGTATGTGGCTCGTTGCTCATACTGTGTAGTTTATGTTTCACTCGATTGATCATATCAGATTACTGTCTCAAGTGTCATGTTAGCCAAGAGCATTTACGCAGTAAAACTGAAGTGTTTTGAGAATCTGTAGTCCAATATCTGGATACTGTATAAGAGTTCAATGCTACTCTGTTTATTTTAACATCACTCTAGACTTTGTAAACTCAAAATAAAGACAAGAGCCAAACACTTCCAGAGTGTTATAGTTTTTTAAGTTTAAAAGTATATCGAACAGTAAAGATCATGACCATACTGCCAAAGACTGGCATGTCATCTTGCCTACCAAGACCTCTCTCTCCTCTTACTTTGTTTCAACTTTGTTATAGCTCTAACTGGCATGCAACAACTGACCGTTGTGACTTACCAATCCCATCCCATCTCTTTCATATTGTTGCAAGGCTCTTGAAGAGTTAAAAACCTCTCTGGCAGTCTCATGGAAACTTTCTTCCAAGACAAAGCTCATGAAAAGTAATGCATTTCCCAGTATTTGGATTGGCACAGGTAATGAAATGAGTTGAACCCGAGTGTGATGAACTGCACTGAACAACAATTTGAGTCTCTGAAGATTTGAGGATTTGAACCTTTGCCTCCAATCCCTTCATCACCACGCAGGTGCTGTCTCCTGTCGGGCAGTAATTCAAAATCAGTCACTAGGTCAGCTGTACAACTACACAGTGTGTGCTGAACAGAACAAAAGTAACAAGCAAAGTAACAAGTATTGACATTGATTGATTAAATTGCATGTGTGAAGTCTCAAAAAATAAGTTGATACCTTCATCCAAATGTTGGACCTTATATTTCTCACCATCTGAGAGCTTATACTTGTCCATCTAACATATTACCAAATATCTGCGATCCACCTGCCTCTAATAGACAAACATTTCAGGAAGTTGCTGAATGTTGTTGATCCCCCTGTGGTATGAGTCTGCCATGGAATCTGGGAAAAACATGGAGCTGCAGCTGCCGGTGGTCAAACTGCCTCCTTGCAAAGATATGCTCGCACTTAGAGAATGCATCTATCTGAGCAGTAATACACAGGAGGAAATCTCATAGTGATATTCCCAGGAGAAATTCAAGACAGGCATGACATGAGTTAGGAAGTACGGTTTGAGGAAAAACCATGGTGAAAAGTATGATTTACTGCACAGATAAATGGATCCATTTCAGGAATAACACATCTGCCACAGTTTCCTCTTAAAGGTGCAAAGGGATTCTGTCAGAAAGCACTTCCATCATCATACATTACCTCATCATGATCAGACGCATGATCAAACATCATACGTACAGTGCTGGAAACACATTGAAATGTCATGAAATACCTTATTATCTGAATTTGTGATATGGAGTAACAGAAATCCCAAAAATAACATGGATGCTATAGGTTATCAGGAGTAATTGGTGGTGATCGAGCAGTTGAGGGCATATATATCAGCATTTGTGACCATGCAGAAGCAGTGATGTCACTTTTCTTTAATTGCCGTCCTGCAGAAAAGTGCAGAAAAGATTTCCACACCTTCTTTATAGGCATGTGACAGCCTTTAGGCACTCTGCTATAGTGTGTTAGACTTATTCACAGGTGACGATTTCCAGATACTCTACTGTGATTTATGCATAAAGGTTAATTTACCTCCAACCTATAATCCACTACAAGACAAGACTTCAAGAATGGCAAGTTATTGAGGTACTGCACTTTCAGTTAAAGCTTTTATGTGGCAATAGTCCACTGACTTCCCCATGGATTACAGAAAAAGTTGATCTTATGTCAGCTGATCTCTGAATGCTTAAGGTGGATTACACATTAGTAGAGGCTTACCCATGTTTTAGGCAAGTAGGTCTTAAACATGTGTTTTTTTTGTTTCAAACTAGATTTTCTGTTCATATTTTATCTTTTTGTCACCAGGTTGGAGTGTGTTGCTTGTTTCGCTTGATATCATTTTCCTTTTTTATTGAAATGCACTGTGTATTTGTATTGTGTAACATTTTACTTTAACTAACCACTTTAAACAACTTTAAACATGATCTTATCAGGTGGACTGTCTTGAAAACAGAAAACAGAAAGATTGCTGTGTAAATAAAAGTCTCATATTATTGTTTATTTATTGTACTACTCGAGATATTGTTTCATGCTGGTTTTATTGCCTTTTACACAATCATCTGCATAGGTGGCGAGTGATCGGTATTTGGATCTGCTATGTTATAAATATAATTCTGATCTGTTTCTCACAACAGAAAATAATTAAATCCATCTGAAGACAGAACAAATGTTTAAATCAAAGAGTGTCTCAATAAAAAATCTATTGAGTGTCCAAGTACGATGGTATGAAATCATCTATCACTGAAACACTTGAAACACTTGAAACACAGATGGTTTGTGTAATAACAATATATCTAATAACTCTTGCATCAAAATATTTTAAACTTTTAAACTAGATGCATAATGAGGATTTAACAGTGTGTAACAGACAAATTTACTACTGGTGTATTCATCAAAGGGATGAAAATATCATCTTTTGAACAGACCAAATATTATGTAATGTCTTGGTATTCATCAGTGGAAACTGATATCAAGGTTGTGTCTAAAAAACCTTGATATTTTCATATTTACTTTGACAGTTGTGTCCAAAAAATGTGTTGGACACAACAACAAAGTTAGTTTGAGATGTGTCTAGGAGGTAAAGGCCTTTAATCAGCATCATGATTGATTATTTTTATGTCATTTATAATTATAGCAGGTATTTTGAATTAGCATTCAGTAAAAGTTTAAATAAAGTTAAAAACATTTTCATAAGGAGAAACATAATCACACTCAAGAAACTTTTAGAAAAGAAAGAAAAAACGATGGACATATTTTAAGCCACGTAGCATTAGAGTAAATAAGCCCCTTGGCAAAAAACACACAATAACTTGCCTGACGTGAGCTTAGAGACGGTTATTTATTGGGTTCCATTTATGTCGCTCTGGCAATGACTGCCGGTCTGTCAGAGCGTGACAGACTGCATAACTCTTGAATCTGCTTCTCTGTATGACACATACCACAGGGATGGAAAACTAAAGTTGCTATGCTCTATAAATCCTTATCAAATGTAAGAAATGTGAAAGTATCTTCTTAAGTAGTCTAAAGTTTTGATTAGGATGTGAGCAGTCATATGATCATTCAAGAGTATGACACTTACTTTTCAAAACATTTTGTAACTGCTGTGAAAAATGACTTGACCCTTGACTGTTAACACAATACGAATGGTGCAGTACTACACAGAACAAAGAGTTTAGTAACATACGCTGATTACATGCAATAGGATTACTGTAATCTGATTAAAAAAATAGACAAAAAAACTCATCCAAGAGCGAGCACACAGCCGGTGTACCAGGAACATGCTCTGAGAGTCAATGTTGCTACCAGATGACTAATCACATTCACACAGCTGCTTCCAAGGTATTTAGCTTGGCACCTCCCGGAGATAGCTAAGTAAATAGATTCACACTATTTCATGAGCCAGAGCGGTCTTATGTTATACTGACATGCTTGATGTAGGACTAATTAGAAACAGATTGAGGCATCAGATATATTTGTAGGCTGCAGGATAAACACTAAGATCATCAAGAAAATCACCTTTCATCATGCTATTCTAAAAGTGTATGCAAGTTGCCTGTATTTTTACTTTTGGCCTCAACTACCCTTTATTCAGATTTGCACTTGAACTTATACTAAAACTGTACTGACAATTGATAATTGTCAGCAATTGATAATTCTTCTTCATATTATATAACGTATTACTTCATAGTATATGCTTTATAGGCTACTTGTTCTGTTGTCTTCTTCTACTGTTGCGGTCTGTTTGGTGATACAGGAATTTAAGCTCCTGCAGTAAAATGTAATCAAAATGGACTGGCCAAATATTATTTAGAATTTCACAAGCTAAATTCATTTTCTAGCATTAAAGGGGAATTCCGGTATTTTCAAAACTCTCTTTTTGTTTAACCAGAAAACGAAGGTCTCGCTCTGAAATCTCGTGAGCGAGACCTTCGTTTTCTGGTTAAACAAAGGTCTATCGCTGTAGCGATCCTTTCTGTAATGTTGCCAGACACTTCCAATAACAATGTTAGCCTGTTAGTGGCAAAAACAAACACTTTTAGTGGACGTACTTTGATCGCATGCACTTGCACCTGCCGATTACATTGTAGCCACAGAGGCCCGTTTTGCGACTGCCGGTTGAGGCGATCTACTGGAGCAATTCCAAAACTTTTTGTACCTATTTTGGGGTATATGACTAATATGTACAAATAGAGCCCAGGTTTAAAAATACTGGAATTCCCCTTTAAGAATGATTTTTAGAAGAGCCTTTTGTAGAATTGATACACAAGCCACAGCCTAATGCACACATTGCACTAATGGCTGATTAATTTCAAGCCTTGAAAGTTCATTTCCAGTATTAAGGCATTATTTGACCACACAGTAACAGTGAGACGTTGTTGTAATTCAAATGGTCCTATAATAATGGGTGAATGGGTGAATGGATAATGGGTGATGGCTTTTGCCTCCAGTGTGGTTTCATTTGGGCAGACAGCTGCTTGAGATGAACAATGGGAATTCAAAGTAATTTGCTCAAAGTGAAATTTGAATCTGATGTTGGTGATACCAGCAGTCTCATAAATGACTTGATGAGTGATTGGGAGATCACTGCTGAGTACAGTTTGGAAAATCTCAAACCAAATGGAAAAGCAATAGGATCCTCCAGCAGATGTTTTTTCAATTCTCAGAGAAGGTTGTAAATATTTGAAATGTTGCCTGCTGTACTTCTGACTAGAGATTGGATTCACTCTCTTTGTGGCAGGATTAACATTTTAGTGGTTTACTTAGAAAATCTCTGCATTAAATTGCATTGCAACATTAAATGAGGCAGTAATATTTTGCCCGTCTTCCCTTGAAGGAGAATAGAAAGAAAGAGTAGAAAGAATTTACATTATGTTATTCTTATGGTTTTGGACAGTTCAATTCCAGCCAGTATTTGTTAATATGAACAAAATATACAAACCAGTAAACCAAGAATAATCTGTTGCATGATACTGAATCTGTGGCTGCACCACTGACAATGGATGGGAGAGTGAATAAAACAAACCAAAAACACTGCATGATGAACACGGATAAATCATTTTGCCAATCTAGTTAATGTTTTCTTAAGCTAAATGCATACAAAGATGTGCCATGATCGGACAATCACCACCTAATGGTACAGAAATGGGCAGGACACAAAGAACACTGGTACATTACACAGGACGAGACATTACATGGGACAGGACACAAAATGATGTAACCTCTACTGGCGATATCATGTGTGATGGACAAACAAACAAACAAACAAATGGAAGTTTGTCCTACTCCTAAAAAATGTATTCAAAAACAATGCAAACAATGCAAACCTTTGAGTGAACCAATTAGGTTCACTCAAAGGTACAAGATAGAGTTCACTTATCCATGTGTAAATCAACTACATATCTGGCACCTTGCCATTTTGCCTCTTCATACAATGAAGTCACGTCTCAACTCTCTCTCACCCCTTTTCTCTCCCTCTCTGCCTCTCTCTCTCTCTCTCTGCTTGTTTGAAAACAAAACAAAACAAAAAGACCTAAAAGGGATTAGCTACACAATGTGGATATACATTTTTCTGCATAATGTAAATGCTTGAAGAAAATTATTGCATGCAGATTTGTTACTGACAACATTCCCAATTGAGCAGATTTTGCCATAACATGCAGAAGGACAGCCTATAATGGAGCCTGACAACTTTGCTTTCGTGGTGAACACATTGGCACCGAATAACCAAACAAGCTTGACAGTTTAATTGACATGAATTTAATTTATAACAAAAAGTATCCAAAAAAAATATTTGTTGCAAGAACAAACATGCAGTATTGAAAATGTGAACGTGAACACTTTCGCAATAAGGTAACATACAAGGTTCAAGGTACAAAAACAATTCTGATTTAATACATATGAGGATATGTGGCTGTGGATTCATGTATCTTTCTTGCATGTGTTGCGTAATTTATAGTATTATTTATTATTATATTTATTATTAATTTGATTTTTATTGTTTATTAGAATGGCTGATTTTTTTTTGTAATTTAGTAGAATTGATTATTAGATGTTAGTATAATTATTTTATTAGAATTTCTTATCTGTTTTTTTTTATATTTCTTGTTTGGCTGGTTGGCGGGATCCTACTGTCTCACTGCCCCCTTGTCTCTTGATTTTCCACAGGCCATGGATTGAATACGCAACAGCACACTTCACATATGGAAAGCTGTAATCACATTACTACTGGAGCACAGCATGAGTAGAGAATAAATAGCAACACTTTGATAATAAGTGAGTACTGATGGATTCAATTTGATACAACTCTGCTCCAAGGCGTGGTAAATCTGCAGCCTGATTCAGCATGTAAAACTGTTGAATGCTGCAAAAAAATAATTGAAGCTTTTTTACTCTAAAATTACAGAAGAATTTATGAAAAGAGAAAGAAAATGAAAAAAGAATTACATTTTGCTAAGTTTGTTGTTGTTGTTGTTTACTTATGTTGCAATATTTCATGTTTGTATCTAGGCAGTTGATTTTGACTCCATTTTGTTCCAACCAAGAAGCCATAAAACTCAATGCAATGAACGCAATGAAGTGTTCTGCACATGGGCCTAATAACAGAAGAGTTGGGGCCAGACCCCAAGTCCCTCCCAATGCCTGCACTGCACACAACAGTTCAATAAATTTCCCTGCAACCTTAGGACAAACTCTGACTGGTTGAATTCTTACAGACTGCTTAAAAACCATTGACATATTACTTCTACAATATATGTTTATTGAAATAGTACTGCTCTTTAATGCATTGCAATTTTAATCCAATAATGCATAATGCACTATAATTGTCTTCACTGATTCAAATTAATATGAAAGCATTGGTTTCCTTTCCTATAATGCAAGTTCGTGTTGCCAGCATCATTGTGAATATTCTTTCTGAAAGTCTTTTTGAGTTGTTTTTTTTATGACTCTTAGACCAAATTAATACATTTGATTTTGCAAAATGTCAACTTTAAAGTTGCCCAAAGCTGTCAAATTTCTGTCCACTGGGCTCCCTCTTGGACATACAGAATAATAATTGACCAATTTAAAAGGGAGCTTTATGAATTATACAGTCCAACTATTTTGCAGCACGGCTAGTTAGAGCCTTACAGTGAGAATGAGAGAGAAATGATTCCGTAGTGCCATCCCTTAAGAGGTCATATTTATACCAGATAATTTCATATCATTTATATACTTTATTTGGAAAATACAAAGGAGAACATCTGCATTTGGACACATTGTTCCAAATGTTACAACTATGGACAAGATTAACATGAACGTTTAAACAACATACAGTCAGAGAAATTAAAAGAATGTTATAGTTTAAGTCTGAAAACATCATCTTAGAAAAAAGGTTTTTTTTCAATGTGTGCACCACAAAATCTTCATCATGCTGAGAGAAATTTTAAAATCTTCCCAGACACCTAGTAAAAATCTCTTTGCATCAACATTCACCTCTAGCAAATGCATAGCATAGTTTAGGATTTAGGTTTTTATTGCTACCCTAATAGCTTGTATTTGAAAGATTTTACTGCTACCCTGACTTACTCTGTGTCTTTAAAGTCATGCCAAAACCCTCATTTGAACACTATTTACATACACTAAACCAGTAGTTTGTAAAACTCTTTTCAGACATTGCACCCTCATCTAAGGTATACATTGGAAGCACCACTGAATTGTTTATGAAAATGGTTTTATTTCTGTCATTTATACCAATTACAATATATTTAACACGCTGACATTTTGAGTGTAGACCCATTATGGAAGACCATTGGCATCCTCTGGGTTGCATCTCGTCTTTGTCTTTACAGCTGTGGTATTCTGATCTATCCATGCTCACTCCTCTCTCTTGTTATGAGCAAGTCTTGGCTTCGTCCTGAGGCCAGCTAGTAAAAAAGGAAATAGATAGAACCATAAACAAATATAATTTCCAATCATATGAATTATTTTACACTGACAGAACTATTGTTTTTTTTTACCTGGAGCTTTTCGAACAAGTTTTCTTGGATTACCCCCTAAAGAGGCAAACAGACACGTCAGTCATTTTCCCACCTCATTATCGTGAATGCTAGATAAGATAAAGCTCTCACCTTGGATGAGTTTGGTAATTGTCTCAGAATCAGTGCCAAACAGCTGAGGGTCTCCCTCAATGGTAGACATATCGAGGTTAGTTCCTTAGGAGGGAGGAAAACACCCTTAAAGTGATACACTAAAGTGTAACATTTTTTGCAGCTGCACTGTAGTAAGTCTTAATACAATACCTTAATCTGTGTCCAACGTTTTCTAAACAACGAGTGGTGGTATTTGTTACTGACCTTCCAGCACTATATTGGAGGTGCCGAGTACTGAGGGGCTGCAGGTAACAGCATTCGTAGGTCATCAACACAACAAGTGGCCTAAGTCTAGTGTTATATGGATCCAAGTAAAATGGATTTACCTGAGACTACTCTGGTGACTTTGGTGACAGAGGGTTTACTTTCAATGACCCTGGTAAACTTGGTGACAGCGGGTGGCCCTTCAATGACCCTGGTAACCTTGGTGAAGGTGGGATCCGAATGGATAACCCTAGTCACTTTGGTCACTTCTGGAACTACAAAAATGAAAATGAAAAATCTTTCACTGCATGAATCAAAACATATGCCAAAGGGATTCTTTGGAATGACAGCACGTCATCCAGCACACCATTGCCCCTTGATACAGAGAACCTGTCACGTGCATGCAACTAACATGATAAGTGAACTTTTCAAAAAATGTGATTCATAATCAAAGGATCTGCCCAGATTTTTTCACCTTTTGGATTCTACCAGTGTATACTATTAGCACTGTAGAGATCACATGCTCCTCAAAATGACATTGGTTTTATATTAAATATATATATATTTTTATTTCAATTGGAAAGCAGAAAGTATACTCTATGTGTTTCCATTCATTCCTGACCTGGGCAGGAATTAGCCTGTACAGTATTTTTTTGTTGAGAAAGGAGCTTCTCTGGTAAAAAGTACTGGAGTTGTCAGTTATGATGAGTCCTGTGTGTGTGCATGAACTTGCCTGTCTGTGTGTAATTACCTGAATTCACACAAAGACCATCACTGATCACTACCTGCTTCAACTCAACATCTTGGACAATCCCTGTTTTATGCGTGTCAAAGTTGTATTAACTTGGAACAATCTGCCAGACTATTTTGATTATGAATCACATGATGATTATACACAGTAATCATCATTTACTGTACCTTCCTGGATGACACGAGTGATGATCCTTTCTAATAACAGGAGATATAAAGCCATTAATGACAGTAAATAATGCCTAATGTGATACTGTATTGCAAAGAAAAAAAATAAAAATAATAATATTGCGACTTACTCATAAATGTAAGGGGAATTTCCTGATATCTGAATCCTGAAATGTACTGTAAATAAAAATGATCATAGAAGAATTCTTTAGAGCTCAAATAGTACATATAACATCTTATATGATTATGATTGTATAAGCCTAGGTAGAAGAGTTATGCATATAAATGCAGCAGGAAAAAGCCAGAATGAATTAAAATGCAGGAAATATCTATGATTATAAGCCAATTTAGTAATAAAGTGTATTTGTTTTCAAAAAGGTTAATTCATTATTTTTGTTTGAATTTCAAAACATTTCACATAAACGTTCAATGCAGAACTCACTCCAAGGTGAACTAAAGTGCTGTGAGACATAATTCAAAACCCACAGCTCAAGGCCCTACAGAGGTGACTTTCTACCAGATTCAGGCATGATCTTGTCTGGTACTCAATGTGCTAAATTATAAATTATATCTTGGCAGAATTATCAATAATGAAAAACACCTTTACACTTATTAGTGCCAAACCCTGCCCTTTATCAACCTTTCAGCTTCAATAATAAGAAGGCACACAGGTGATACATCACCTTGATCTGGATGTAAGTGATGAGCCTCCTCAACAGCCCAAGGAGATCCTGGCTGCCAACAGGAATATCTAGAGTAAAGAGCAGGGCGTTAACCACACTAGGCCTTTCATAACAGATATGACAATAAAAACAGAATACATCTCCTGACAGTTTTACAAAAGGATGGAAAAAAAAGTTGTAAGAGAGTATATATTGTACCTCCAGGATACAGGACATTATTGACAAAGTGAATGACTCCATTCGTTGCCATGATATCAGATTCAGGGACTTGGACAGAATTCACTTGGACAGTGTTGTTCGCCTGAGGGAGATAGTTAAAACGATTACAGACAAGAAAACCGCAAAATGAATTACTGAGGTGTGCACACCATTCTACAGTAAACATTAACGGCCTACTGACAACACTGAGTTTCAAAATCAAGATTAGTCAACTAGTGAGTGATTCTTAATTTATTTTACAACAAGGTAGTTTTATTAGATAAAAAACAACACAATAATATTTGTTGATATGTGAAAACAACTTGGCCAGTTAATAATTACAATTGATAATGGGTATTTACAACTTTCTACTTGAACATAACAAAGGGTTGAAATAGGAGTTGATCCAAATTTACAGTATTGATTTAAAAATGCAGTCCTTCTATAGTAAGTACTTACAAACAACACTCTGAGGTTGCTGCCCTGGAGGGACTTGAGGAGGTTTGTCACCCCAGTCTCCAAACCGCCACCAATAAAGATGCCATTATTGAAGTGATACAGAAGGATGGTTCTAAGTGCATTGATGTCACCTGCAATAAAAGATTGCAAACACTTACTGTAGGGCACAGAGATTTTCAAACAGCAATGTAAGCACTATTGTACTATTGTAAACCCATTAAAAGAAGCAGGGAGTCTGGGACACTTACTCTTCAGCAAGGCCAAATCACTGTCACTCACAGCAGCGAAAGCTTTATCGCTTGGGGCAAACAGGGTAAAGTCTCCTTCCTGTTTCAGCAGGTCAGTCAAGCCAGCAGCTTCTACCAGGGACAAAAAGATCCTGCAGCACAGAGAAGAAAATGGTTACTTGGCTGTTACAGAAACCACTGAGGGCTTAGATAATGCAAGAACAGCACTTTTTCATTCCCATACGTGCCATGTGGATTTAATGGAAAGATACAGAAAGATGTGGTTTGAGTATTATATTACATTTTAATTCTCCTGTTCACTTTCGTCAACGTGTCCCTGTACTTACTTGAAGCCTCCCTTTTCTGTCAGAATCTCAAACATATTTTTCTCTGCTGGTTTCAGCAGTGTCTTCATAAGATGAAGGGCTCCGTTGCTTCCCTCTTTACTGCCTCTAACCAGACAAGAGTTCTCGATGCACACAGCCTGCAGAAGTAATCCATAGGTCACAGAAAGGGCACTGACATTAATGCTACCCCGGACATGTTGATTGATAGCCAAATGAAAGGGATAATGCATACACATGTGTTTCGTGGCACTCAGCCGCTAGTTTTGGGCACAACTTCAGAGAGGAGGACTTACTGTGCGATAGATGAAGACCCTCAGAAGTTTCCCTCCAATGGTCTCTAGTTGCTGGCCATTGTACAATTGACCCAGAAGAATCTTATTCTTCAGGACGTGGCTCTCCAAGATAATTTTGAGCAACCTCTGATCCATGGACATGACTTCATCTGTACAAGAAATAAAAGACTCTACATCTCCCATTCTGCTTACGTATGGTAAACAGCTGAACAAGATCATAGTACATTTCCATTTAATGTTCTTTTAACAACAACAGCAACATTAATAATACTATTATTAGTATTAGTATTATAATCATTGGGGCCTCAATGTTATTGATCCCATACTGGATACTGGTGAGCTACTGGCTCCCAACAGCAGCAACAGCAGCACTACCCTCGAGGGGAGGCGGAACTGCTATGAGTGATTTGATTTACTGCACAGTTCTTTATGTGGACCATGTAGCATACAAATTATGGTTACAGGGAGAATTTAATTTAGCAATGCCCCACTCCAACAGTCATTCCCCTTGAGCTCCATATATGTACATATAGCTACTCACTTGTGAGTCAGCATGACAGCAAAATAAAAAATATCCCCTATTTTCCAGACTGTGGCTGAGTTTGGAGCAGGGTGCATATTTACCCACCTGCTGAGAGGGAGAGAGAGGGCTGCAATGAGTAGTATGTGACTCACCAGAGAAGGCAGTGTTGAGGGGCGCCAGCAAAGTGTACTCAGCCTCTGGTCTCATGGCAGCAGACAGGCCCAACTCGGACACCATGTCACCGAAGGTTGACTGGGAACTGCCAACCAGCTCCATCACCTGTTTAGCTTAGAGGGCACAGGAAATCCTGACAGAATTAAAATTTGGATTATGTACAAATCCTACACTTCACACATTTCTATATACACTGAGTGTACAAAATATTTGGGCCACCTTCCTACTGTTGAGTTGCACCCGATTCTGCACAATCCATGGCCATGATTGTCAAAAGAACTAAACCGTCTCCTCACCTTCACCTTCATCTCCCTTCATGACTGGAAGTAATAGGTGAAACCAGTAAGGAATCACAGCTTTCACCTGGATTCACCCTGGTTAGCCTATTTCATGGAATCAGCAGGTCGTCCTAATGTTTTGTTCACTCAGTGTATATCCATACAGTAATCCTGGCACACTGTAATCTGCTGAAGGAAAGGAGAAGATGGAATTCTAACCTGAGTCAGGCATGAGCACTTCGTCAATGAGGTGGATGACGCCATTGGTGGTAACAATGTCCTTCTTCAGCACCA
This sequence comes from Gephyroberyx darwinii, assembly GCA_900660455.1. Classification (NCBI taxonomy): domain Eukaryota; kingdom Metazoa; phylum Chordata; class Actinopteri; order Trachichthyiformes; family Trachichthyidae; genus Gephyroberyx; species Gephyroberyx darwinii. The sequence goes on along the minus strand of CABFOQ010030382.1, from coordinate 40,890 downwards.
TCTTGATGCCGTTGACCGTAAGGCTGTCACCATCACAGCCAATCTCAATGTTGTTACCCTCCAGGGTCTCATAGGAGGTGCCAGCCATGATGGCCTCAGAGCACTGGGCTGAGTTCAGGAGGTGGAAATTCAGCAGAGCTGCAAAAGCAAGACAAAGTTTGAAATTAACATTCTCTGGTGTGGGTCATTGTGGTCATTTGCTATGGATCACATTTGGAAGAAATATACTTATATATGAGTGCAGAGTAAGTCAGTTGGCTGCATGGACTGTTATGTTCTTTTCTGCAGTGCAGCTGAGGATATAAAGCACTGGCAACCTGAAGATCCTTTGGATCCCTTGGGTCCTTGAGGGATTAGACTCATGATTTCTTCACTATCCTGGTTTACTTGTGTGAAATGGTCTGAACTCACATCATAGGGCAAGCTATGGGCTGATAAAAAAAGGTTTCGGATGAACCGCTGCCAATTTGCCCAGCTTGCTCAATGAAGCAACTGTTTCCTCCCTCTCAGCATTGTCATGAATTGAAATAATGTTGATGTTGAGATGCTACACTTGTTGTTGTTTTCCCGATGATTTTACAAGAGCCCACAGCCTCTCAATATGTGAGGACCAACTTGCTAATTTTTTTTTTAAATTAAGTTTTTTTGGAACAATAGGAACAGGTACAGTATCAGTATTCTGATATACTCACATTGTAAATAACTCCCAAAAACAAGAAAAAAAATACTTGCATAACAAAAGTGTCAAATAATTTGTCTGCTTTGTCTGACTTTCCACTTCAATTTCATGCAAGATTTGATACCAGAGAATTATTTTTATTACACGCCGGCACAACTTGTACTTGTATGTACAGCTTGCCAACTGTCTGAGCGTTCCAGATCATTGGTTCAAACTATTGTGGTTTCATCTGTTTTGAATAGGAAAAAGTTGAACATGAAAAAAAAATCGCCTTAGGGGTGACTCAATCCGGCAAACATGCCACCAGGGAACCATTGAGTTTCTTTTCCTGTACCTTCATCATTAAATATAAATATGGCCCTATTTTAGATATCGGGCACAGTTAATATTAAGTCTCCACTGAGCTGTAAAATGGCCTTGTGTGATCTTTGCTCTGTATAAGTAGCGGACATTCCAGAAAGGTGATAGATGTCTAAAAAAAGGCTATCGTTTACCTTGGAGGACACCCTTGTCGCTCATGAGTCTTTTCATTACATCCTGGCCCAGCTTCTCAAAAGCATCATTGGTGGGGGCAAAGAGAGTGTATTGTCCTGGCTGACCCAACTTGTCCAACAAACCAGACTCAAGAGCAATGTCCTATATGAAGATGTCACATAGTGTTATGATTAGTAAACTTCAGAATAGAATAGAATAAAATAGAATCTGGTGATCATCTGTGCACTCACACTTAGAGTTGACAGGTCATCATGAACCTCGATGGTGTCCTGGATGGTGTTTCCAACAGCACTGATGACGCGGTCAATGACGTGTACCACACCATTGGTGGCAACCTGGTTACCATGGATGATCCTGGCACAGTTCACAGTCACCACCTGCACACAGCATAACCTCCAACGTTACACCACTGGAAATCACTGTTCCTAAGGTCAGTGCTTATAGTAATACTCACCCCATTGGAGTAATGGTTGATATAGAGACCCAGGTCATTGTACATGGAGGTGACAGTCATTCCATTCTTCAAATCTTTGGTCAGGAAGCGTTTGTTAGCCATGTGGTAATGGAGAGCATTGTACAGCTCAATGTTGACATTGCTGACTAGTGCACCCCTCACTGTCTGTAAGGTAAGGAGAGGAACATGTCAAACCTTTTGCTCACAGATGGAGAGGTCCCACAACTTTTTGTTTTGTCCTTGACTTACCTCATCCAAAAGATCCCAGGCCTCGTTGCTTGGGGCAAAGAGGGTGTAGGATCCAGATCCCTCAATCTCAGGCCTCAGTTTGGAGAGGTCTGAGTAACTCTGGGTGGAGGTGGCCTTCACCAGACCCAAGGTGCCATACACATGGTCAATCGGGGCCACTGAGGAAGAAAAGCATCATTATATTACATTGTCTTTCTGAAAATATAAATTAAAAATCTATGAAACCTGTTGGGAAGAAATAAAAGAATCCTTGTTTGTAGGCAATCTGTGGCAACCTAAATTGGTCTGATTACAATTAATGTAAGTGGCTGCTCTACGATCAGAGGTTATCACTTTGTCTAACCTTTATGCATTGACTACATTTTGTGCACATTACACACTGTACCTGCAGGGCAACCACGCATGCCATCCAGCTTCATGTACCCTGGGCAGCACTCGTAAAGCACAGTCCTGCAGGCAAAAGGCACAGATCATGAGTAGGTTCTAAGCTAATAAATACCACATCCTTTCAAATTGCAGTTGTTTGCAAGCAACTTTCAATTAAGTAATGTGAGAAATATTTTTTCTGGCTTTTGAGCTTCTGAATCATCATTTAATGTGGGTCATGTGTAATCTGTGTTTCCAGATGTTACTCATTATCTCTTTCATTGCCCATGCAGGCCATGTGGTCCAATGACTTGGGCCAAAACCCAGTCGAAAGGGTGCCGCCAGGATTATGCTAACATTACAGTAGAGGATTTATACTACCAAGGCCTCGTCTTTGAAGCTAAACAATTAGTTTGGCCCCTGGTCGACATTTGGTTAACCTCAGAGACAATTTTTTTTTGGTCTTGAAAAGCTGCAGTGTAATCAAAGTCTTGAGTATTCGGAAATCTTGGTTAGGATTGGGAACATTTCAACTGCTGCCACAACGAGTTAGAGGGTCTGTATGGAAACAGTTGCGCTTTATTAAAAGAGAACATTATCCATTTGCATCAATGGTATAACAACTCTTGTACTCTTTTACACTCCTAATGGATTTTAAGGCAGGCTTTAAGGATGTACAGTGTAGCCATAAACCAGGCTTGTGAAGAGGATGGAAAACCCAAGGTGCAGCTGCTACAGGCTACAAGGCTACATCCCTTGTGTCAGCAGGTTTGAACATGTTGGAAGCGTAGCATTGTACATGACTCTTGGAAAACCAAACATTTATATAAGATTTATATTTCACCCCTGGTAGGGTATGCTTCAATAAGAACACCCACAAAACATAAACAACACCACATGAGTGCAAAGCTATTAGAAGTAAACTATACCATATGAGTACAGAGCTGGCAAGAGAGTTCATTATGATGAAGACTTCCCACCACATTTGTTTTTTATAGTCAGAAACCTCAATAAAGGGAAGCTACCAACTATCAGTTAAAGTAAGCACATTGTTAGTATACTGACACAAATGACATTTTGCAGTTTACTGTTGGGAAAAAGCAAATGCCAACTCATTAGTGCTGAGCCAGGTTTCTGTTAGTCATCAATTTAAGAACATTTTCAACTTGTGTTTCATAAATTGTTCACATAAAAATGGCATAGTGTAACAATAAGGATTAATCTTGGTAATGCATGGGAGTGAACTACAATAATGATATTAAACAGCCCCAAATGGTCATAAAACAAAGACCGATGTAAACCACACGCATTCGCTCCCTATACATCAGCCTAGTTTTAAATAACACTCAAGTCAACAGGAAGAAGTTGCACTTTATCTCAGGAGTGCGCTGACGTTTCTAAGTTTAGCAGTTACTCTTCATCAGCAGTTCCCCTGTGAAATCTTCACCAGAAATGCTCCATATGTGTGCCATTTGTAGTTAGGAATAGTCAACAGTGCCTCGTCAGCAGGGTTAGGTACTAACAGATAAAGTAGGGGAATTACAGTAATCTAATGTCAGAAGTAATTACAAAATTGAGTTATTTCTTAGGTATTAAAAAAAGAAAAAGGCTCTTTTGGTTGAGAAGTTAAACACACAAGCATCATTTTACACAACTTGATATAATAGTTTTTCAGGCTTGTAGGTGATAATGACACAAATAGCAGTGTGCAAATTGAAATACAGAGACTGTTTATCTCCTACTTAACTGTACAGGCAAGTAATGCAGAGTTAACTGAATGTATTTTGATATTAATTATATCACTGAAATAATATTATCCAATGTATTACATGATTACATGATATACATGATTACACTTAAATGGATAGTCAGTAGTCAGTAGCTATCTAAACACGGAGACCTTGAGTAGAAAGTCTTCAAGTAGAGACTTGATCTTGTTTTAAATAAAGAAGACAAAGCTGCACTGGAGCGTTCATGGCTGTCATCCACAGCTCATGTCTCAGACAGTCTGGATGGGAACAGACCGAGGCTCGCCGTCTGAGCAGAGGCTCCTAGGTCATGGCTAACTGCCACTGTCTCACAGCTGTCTTTGAACCAGATTCAAATGGAGTTGGGGGGACTGGGATGAGATCACGCAAGCCCCACAGGCACAGTCAGCAAAACCCTCTCTACATTGCTTTCCCACACAGAGGGAACCCAGCCTCTATCTGGCCAAGGAGTTGGAAACTTTTGATTGGTCAGCATCTCTATGAAAGCTCCATTTCACTGAGAATGATAATAACTTTGTCAAACACATAGTACATGGTGTATGTGGCAAATGGATAAACTACTTATATTTATTCCACTTCAACCTATCATTTATGGGCAGATTGGAGTTTTAGTTATACAAGCATTTTTTCAGAGGCAGAGCTGCTCTGGCAGAAATAATCTCACTGGTTGAGATAAACATCAATGTGCCAAAGAACCATGTTTTTTTCTGTCAAAGTAGCTTTTGATTGAAACCCACTGAAAAAGGCAAGGGGTAAGAGAGCAAGTACCAATTATTATGAAGCCTAGTATTCTTGCTACTAACTGAAAAAAATGCAATCTAGCCATATTACTTTATCTAGATTAGCTAGTTAGCCAACTCACCTTCCAAGTTCAAACTAGCCATACTAGTTTATAGCTATCTAGAAAAGATAGTTAGCTAGGCAGCTGACTTTACAAGATCATGAATGCTGTGGACATGAAAGAAGGAATAACAGAAGTCAATTTGTTATTTTTATTTTGACGAGAAATCCTTCTATGGCATTTAAGTTTTCCTGTTCGCTAACTTGTGCTCTTGTGTCGTTCTTTATCTCTGCCCATTGAGGTTTAACTCAACCAATAAGATTATTTCTGCCTCCAATCTGCTAATAGCAGGTTTCCCTATCATTAGCAATGCATGAGACAGTGCAGCACCAGAACCAGATGTATGAATCCAAGTTTTTCCAAGTGAATACAATGTTATGCACTCCTATACTGCTTTGGTCTGGGTTATCTTTTGATTGATTCTGTAGCTCCATGTCAGAAAAAGAAATAAGCCTTACATTCGTATTGAAATAGATTACATTCTTTGGCTGTGTTGCCAACATTGTCATTTGCCAAGTTCAGTGAGTGGAGTTTACTCATCCAGAAGTACTCGGCCTTAGCCAGAGTGCTAAATGTGACTCAAGCATAATCCATGAGTAGAAGGCAAGTGTATGTGTGTGAGATTGTAAAGTAGGCATGGCTGGGATCCATGTTTAAACACAAAAGTGCTGAGAAGGCCGGAACATTACGGGACAGATTGTTGTTGTATAGGGGAGTATGTCTGAGTTGAACTCTTTTCCATTCCTATAGTTGACAATTTGCTGCCAAACCATATCCTGGAATCAGTGGTTCAATGACCGGGCTTCCAAAGATATAAAAACCACAAACCTACAGTAAATGGTTTTGAATCAAAAGGGTTAGGGCAGCGTTCCAAGAAATTTCAATCCCAGTGGGAGCTTTATTCAAAGTAAGATAACAGATGCCTGTCTCTATGGAAACATCCAAGTTTCCATGAAAACCTTAGAGCATGAACAAGAAGTAGACATTGAACTGGAATACATTATTTTCAAAAACTTACTGCAGTGAGGCTCAGATTCATCTTTTAGCAACTGGATTTGCTTGTAATGTATTGTAATGTAATCTTTGCACACAGGAAACAACTTGGCCTGTTGGAACCATAAAGCAACACTCACGCTTTCTTTCCACAGATGGCCCCTTTGTACCAATTGCGGCAAGTGCTAAAGTACTTCTTCTTGGTCCCCATGACTTGCTGGAGAGCACAGACGTTGGGTCTGATGAGCACCAGGGATGAAAAGGAGATGAAGCATGAGTTTACAGCTCAAATATTGCAGCAAATTTCTATGAAATCTATTAAACCAGTCAAATATGAAATTATCTGATAACTAGCCCCACTGAGTAAGACACCAGAAAGTCAAATATGTGTAATGATTTTAAACTACCCCTGCTGGATAACATGTTTTCTAAGGGAATTACATTACCATTCCAGGCATACATACAGCCAGACATATTTCACAAATTATTAATCAGTATTTCTAAAAAAAAAAAAGAAAAAAAAGAAAAAAGGTAACTACACAGCAGATACAAAAACAAAACCAAAATCTCAATCTCTCTAAATATCCTCAATGATCATATGGACTATTTATGCCTCCCATCTAAGGCTCAAATTACATGAAATTACAAAGATGTCAACATCATACTGTAGAAAAGGAAATTCTTTAAAAAAACAAACAAAAAAAACTCATGATACACTTACCCCTCTTTTCTTGCCCTGATGCGACTGTGGGACACTATTTTGTCATAAGCTGAAGAATCAGCATGGTCAAAGGTGGCCAGCACAAAGAGCGCAAAGGCAGCTACAAAAAGAAGCTTCATCCTTAGTTTCTCAGGCAGCCCTTCCAGACCCAGAGTAATGGGAGCAGACGCTCAGAGTGGGAGTTTATATACCACATGTCTCAACCACCACTCCAGGAGGATGGCAACATTTCAGACTCACGCCTGGACCACCCAGAGCCCCTGTAAGACCATATTTCCATCTATAAATGTAATGGGCTCTATAATATACAAGTTTTTGTAATAAACTATAGTTTTTAAACTAGAAGTAGTATTAGTATATTAGTATATGTTTTTATATTAGTATGTAAGCATGTAGGGCAGTATATATATCTAAATAACACACACACACACACACACACACACACACACACACACACACACACACACACACTGCTGAACTGCAGTTCAACAATAAACTGAAGTTTATTGCTACAGATGAGGCACGTTGCCTTTGTGAACCACACTGCAAAACGTCCATCTTAAGAAGTCGTTTAGTCTCACATTCATTCTGAAAATGTTGTTTTCCTTAAAACAGCTGAATAAAATCTTCCATTGGGTGAGATAATGTCACTTGTTTCGAATGCTGTTTCACTTGTTTCAAGACGTTTCTAGAAACAGGTGACATTATCTTGAAAACAGATTACAATTAAAAAAACTTGATTGGAGAAAATTCTTGAAATAAGTTGATTGTAATGTAATGTAATGTAATGTATTGCACTGAAAATAGGTGAAATTATCTGGTTTCATTGGCAGATTTTTCCACTTCCAAATAAGAATTTAAGACTCAATACTAGATTCAAAATGACTTGTTATGGTGGATATTTTTTGCAGTGGTACTATAAATTATGTCATTTCTATGTAACAGTGCCTTATGTAGAGATATACATACCACAGAGATGGAATATTTTGGATTGCACAATCCTGTCATATCTTGTCTATGGTAATGTCATTTATTTGGCCTCAAAACAAAGAAATATCACATCATGTCTGAACCAATGCCATGGCACTGATGTCCCAATCATCAGAATGCAGTTTGCCCCACCTAGTGGTGAGAGGAAGTGTCATCTTCTTCAGTCAGGCTGTGAAACTCAAGTGTCAATACTGGACATGGATAATATCAGTTTATGTTGGATGGATAATGGATAATGTCTATGTTTATGTCACTTCTATGGTCTATCATAGGTACCATAAATCACTATTTTTGAACATGAAAAACTCCCTCTAAAGCCAGGAACCACCAGACACATCAGTGTCTGGAGCTGCTTCATGCAAAATGACTAGGAGGCTGATTTTGTCAATCTGGAGAATGTTTGAATTTGAAACTAAAGGAGCCTTATTTTCCAGTGGTGTGGTCAGTTCTGAATCAGAAAATGTGTAGCTTTATACGTAGTAAATCCTCCGGGGTGTTTGGCCAGTTACCTTTACCATATTACCCAATTTGTGGAGCCTTTAAACTTGATGGCATAAAAAGTTTCAGTCTTCTCTGGTTTCTGGAATTGAGAAAGAGGCGTTATTGCATGCATTCATTCAAAGAAACATTGTTTGGACTTTCTTTGAGGATAATGGAGTTCTTAAATTGAGGGGTGTTTCCCTTAAAAGTGAAACGTATTGTACATTGCATTCAATAATTTTGATTTGTTTAAAAAATTCCAAAATCATGAAGGTATTTGAAAAGGTTTTATTACTGGTAGAATGAGATAATTATACAGAAGCAAATTAACAGATTAATTGATTCAAGTCCGGGTCACAGACAGTTGGCTACTACTAACTACTGAGATAACTCACATTTAGGAGATAATTCTGAGATATGAATGACATGACAATCAAGAGTACGACCAAATAAGGGTGAGAATGAGACTGAGAGTAAAAGGGAATGATCTGGAAACTGGAAATAATAAACAGCATTCACAGAATTCACACATGTGGAGCAGGTGGCAAAACAGTTCCTTCACATTGCAGTACTTTATCTGGCTCCAGTAAAAATATATATCCGTTTGTAATTGAGTGAGTACTAATACTAATGAGCAGAATGACCTATAGAGCAGGAAAGTAATGTCTTCCTGGCCAGCTAACCCTGTTTCTGGGAGTATAAAACTAAACTAAAGCCAGGAGACATACAGACCAGGGCCCAATGCTGCTCTACAGATAACCAAAAATATCAAAAAATATGCAAGCATGCATAAATGAGAGCATACAAGCGCACACATGCAACAAACACACAAGCACACATGCAGACGCACATTTATTTTATAGCTGTTGTAGCAGTATAGGAATGTTTGGGAGGGAAAAGAAATACCTGATTATTTGGTAGTAAATACCACAGAAAAAAATAAACTCATAATACAAATAGGATGTTTGCATGCACTGTATGATCAAACTTAAAATGAATGAAAGAAATTATTCTAAAAAATATTTAGAATAATTAAATGAAATTAGATTCTCACCATTGATACAGATCAACATGTTACATATATGTTCACTGAGAAGATGAACTTTGCCAGGGCAGCACGGCTCTTCTGAATCTGATAGTCTAACGCATGACGAAAAGCCTCAAAAACATTAAATCTTTTAATAACCAGGCTTTTCACCTCTCCCAAATTCTCTCCTCCTATCTATCATCAGTCCAAATGTAATAAATTAAGCCCCCTATCCAGACATTCCAGCAAGCAGCCAGTTCTCAAAAAGAAAGGCCTGTCCTTGCTGGCATGAAAAAATAATGGCACTGATGAACTCACTAGGGCGATAATTAAATGCAGTGTGGATTTTACACTTTGAACACTCTCTTACTCTCAGTCACTCTCTCTCTTTCACACACACACATAGACACACACACTAAAAAGGGAAAAAGTATGCATCTGATTTCATAATAGTTCTTCTCTTCGTATTTGGCTGGTAAACTGAAAAATGGCATAGCAATCTAAAGTGAGTGAGCTTATCGAATGAAGTACCAAGACCAAGGAAGTATGTTTATTAGCTATCTAAAGATAGCGTGATTTGCTCTAGGCTGCTATGGTAACAGAAACCCTATGACTTCATCCAGCACCCCAGCTATGAAGGTGTGAAGCTGAATATCTGGGCAAGTGGAAGATATGTGAGGATTTGTTAAACTTGAGTGAATAGCTTAATAAATAATAATGCTACTAATAATCATTACAGTAGTTACAGTATGCAGTATTAGTATTAATAATTGCAGGCTAGAGTAATGTAGTGTAGCTACATAACACAAAGGTATGTACTTGAACACAGTTTTCTATTTACTGTTGATTCAGGGTTGGAAGTTTGCTACATAAAGTCCAAAAGAAAAGTTAGAGAAGACACCCCCATTTCTTTATTTATTAGAATTCTCTTCACTTTAACTAACAGAATAATGTCACAAATTACTACACTGCACTAGTCTATTACACAAACAGTTCACTAGAGGGCACTTGACGCATGCAAGGGATATAATAGTTTATCCAGGCAGGCATTGCTAAGGAATAAATCCTGCTGCAAAGCTCAACACCAGCTCATGCTACATGCCTCTTCTAATCCAACTGCAGTGACCAACCTCCCCCCGACACACCATGTTAGGGGGGCATCAAATGTGGCGGCTCCTCCTTGCAGAAAGGTGCTAATCTTCTTCCAGATTTCCAGTCCCCTGAGCCAGCGTGCTAGGTGACATACTGCAGCTATCCAGATATGGCCACTCTGTGAGAACTGTGTTGAGACATCCAGCAACAGTTTCATCTACTGACTAGCTCTACCAAAACCATGTTCTACAAGGTTGCAGTCTCATGCCAAGAGGAAAAGTGAGAGGCCGTGCCAGGTGTTAGTATGACAGCTATGTAATTCTTTGACTTCACTGTTGACTTTTTGACAATGGAGGGATATACTGGACCAAGGGATGGTCTGCTTGCTTGTATTTTGTGACCTTCGATGAACTGCAAGCGCCACAAACAGCTGTTGGAGAGGACTAAGAACATACAGTAGACTGAGCCAGTAGTACCAGTACCAATAGTGGTTGCTGATCATGTAAATTGTTTAATAAAGTTGACGGATGTTGCAGCATTGTTACCTTGTAAAGAATTGAAGATACAAATTTCTGATTTTGATTCTGATTGAGCTCTAGAAATCTGTGTAAAGAACATGAACATCAGAAAACTGGATGATGGACCACCAGTGACCATCCAGGATAGAGTCCCCTGTTAAGGTAAAAATTATTAAAGATGAAAGACCAGCCACTATCCCATCACTCAAACAATAGGGTGTAGCAAAAATAACGTTTGTTGCCCAGTTGATAGGTAGAAGTAGCACACATTCTACTAGATAGTGGAGTGCAGGTCAGTGTTGAATGACTGGAATAAATTTAACTAGATGTCAAAATCTAACTTCTTGAAGTTCAGCTCTGCCATTGCAATGGAGGGTTGTACCATTTGATGGATGGGCAAATGTCCTTTTGGAAATCCAAAGTTTACCGCTTAATCATAAGACTATACCATATTGTCACCGAGTGTTGTGTGTTCAAGGTCTGCTGGACAGTCTTGGAAGTTGCACATGAATTTCCGTCTTGGATCAAGACAGTGCATACCATCAAGGCTTTGTGAGTGAGAAATACAGACACCCAACAGCATTTAGCACGCCCTGGGTGCTTGATGAATCAGTGTGAATCCCTTGTGGTTTGATTAGTGCTCCCACAGCATTTCCATGTTGCATGGAAGGAATGTTAGAGGGCATTAGAAATGAGGGATGTGCATCCTCTGCTACTTGAAAACCTTGATGAACATGCAGACCATTTCAGTACTTTTCTGGATGAGAATGTGGCATTCTCTCATCCCAAAAAATGTGAGCTCTGTAAATGGAAAGGCCAGAATCCAAAGAAGGAATCTTGAATGACTCAAAGGACTTGGAAGCTGTGATTGCCCAGAAGGAGAAGAAACCTTGCATGGTTGGAGAGGATCGGACTCTGCTTGGGTTCCTAAGTTATTAAAGGTTATTCATCCAAGATTTCTCAAAACTGGCGAGAGAAAGGTTTCCACCACACCTCAGACCAACAAAGGTCAAGCTAAGAAGAGACATAATTCTGACTGTTCCTGCATTCGACTACTTAAAGCTTACTTTTACTTTTTACTTACTTATCATAAGGCCTCTCCGTGGCATGTATTCATTTGATCCTTTTTGCCTTGATATGTATTTATTCCTTTTTCTTTTATTTGCATGGCTACTCTTGAGCCAGGAAACAGAATACAAGTGAAGAATTTCTCAGAAAGAGGTTTGGGTGAACTGCACATCTGCACGCTGGAATGACTGGGAGACAGACAAGTGTATTAGGTGCAGCCAGAGAGAGGTAATAAGTGTTTATGTGTGCTTCACATGAATTTTCTTTTTCCAGTAAACAATTCTACAACTGGAAGAAGAATTCACAATGGAAGGAAAGACGAAGAAAGATAGAGAACAGAGACAAGCAGGGATCCAACATGCAACAGCAACCTCCTCAGAATCAGTCCATTCTCCATGAAACATCCAATGAACACTTCCGTCCTGTCAAAGGGAGGAGTTTCTGAATGAGCTAGAGTTACTTGATGAAATGTTGGGACAGGAAGAGGCAGAAGGCAAACACCAAGATGTGAGCTCTCAACGCTGAGGCAGACCAAGAGAAAGATTGATTTATGACACTCCAGGTCAACCATCATACAAACAGTGGAGTGCAAAGGTGAACACACTTGTTCCTTGTCTTCCCATTTCAGTGTTTCAGTAGGCAAAGCTTTGTTCCCTTCCCTTACCTCATGCACACTCAGCCTTCATGTTACAACTGCTAATTTAAAGTGCGACAGCGTATATAGGGTTGGGAAAGATAGCTACATAAATAAGCCTCTAAGTTAGAGAAAAGCAGACACTCCTGTTTTTATTCATTAGTATTCTCTTTTATTTAATCACTGACAGTAATTTCATGATATGTCACAAATTACTACACTGCACTGTTACACTTACACACAGGTCACTAGAGGGCGCTTGATGCCTGCAAGGGATAGAATAGCTGACCCCGTAGTTGAGGAATAAATCCTGTGGCAAATCACACCAGCCCATGTGGCGTGCCTCTTCTGATCTAACCACAGAATTGTGATCAACATCCAGCCCCGAGGCAGCAAATCTAGCTAGGATAGGCTTATTTATACTTAATTTAAACTTAATAAAATATTAAATATAATATTATCAAGTGAATATTAGATTTGCTGATTTCTTAGCAAAAGATTATAGGAATACATTTGGGCATACTCTATGCTTTAATTTTGGAGTTTTACCTCTATACGTATCACGTATTACGTAGCATCAGCCTATTAGGAATAATGCTTCTATGGACATAACATTTTAATAGTTTTTTGCATAACACATTGTTAACAAGAGAATAGTGCAAATGTGAAAGAGCTGAGAATGGGCAGCATGGTGTCAGGGCTCTTTGGAAATAAATGTTCATGCTAAAATATTAAATACTTATTTGTTGATGTCACTATTCCCTGAGCAATAAGACAGCATTCTCAAGCCTTTCCTCACTGAATAGCATTGCAATGTACTGTACCATATGTGAGTGGATGTTATGTAATTTCTCCTTTTGACCATGGGAGAGTGGATATAGTATAATCTAAGATAAATTAACTGCTAATCTCCTATTGACTGGAGGTGAATGGATATAAGAATAAAAATAAATACAAAAGTTTTCAAGTCAAATATGATTTCTAATTTGCAGACAAAGCTCAGTTTTTGTCTTTCTTTGACCCATTATTCTTTTGCAAAGCAGACTCTTTTTGTGGAGAATGTTCATTCTTCTGATTGTCCTGCTCCTCTTCCTGTACCACCTCCACCACCACCTTCACAAGCTTTAGTTGCTCTTGGTTTTGTCCGACAGAGTCCAACTTATCCTCCTCTGACTCAGAAGATATTTCATCAGAATTATGACAGGGGTATTTGTTCTGTCTCTGGAGGGACCCAGACCCTGACACATCCTTTGGGTACTCCTTGTTTGTCTTTTCTGTATGGGATGGGACTACCAAGCCATTGGCTAGCCTGTTGGAGGCCTCGGAGCTGGTGGTGCTAGCATCTCTGCTCTGCTGCAGGACGGTGGCAGCCATGTCGAATACGTGAAGCTTTCTTTGTTGCTGAGCAGGAGTGAATTTGGGAGAATATTTGAATGACTTGTCAGGGTAAACCAAGGTGGAGCCGGCAACTTTACCTGCTAGCCCACCGTGGGTTTTACCCTTCATCATTCCCAAGACTTCATAGCGGAAGCTGGAGATATCTTGCTTCAGCTCCTGTCAATCATAGAAAACCATTTGTTACAAAACATGCACAGAGAAGTACCTAAAGTACCAATGGCGTATGCATGAATAAGTGTAGATTACCTTGAAATTCTCTTCTGTTAGCCCTTCCTCTGTTTTGGCATCTCTGATCATTGCGGCCACATATCTCTTTACTAAGTTCCTCAACACCTCCTTAAATGTAGATGCGAGATTGTTGAGATCTTTGTAAAGACCAGTTCTTGAGCAAATACTGAGCATCAACGTTTTGACATCCCAGCTGCTACATAGTAAAATCTGTCTTCATAGCTCAACAAGGCTTGCAACCCCGTGGTAATCATGAAAATGATTTACACACATGAAAAAGTCATAAAGTGCCATTGTCATTAAAGTTTTAATTTTCCTATATTCTGGCTTGTGCACCATTATTACTACCCTTTCAGACTACATCAGCTAGCCTCTGACAGGATGTGGCTCAAAGGTAGATTTTGATTAGTCCAATTGGTTGAAGTGGTTGCTTCAAATATTGAGGTTTGTGGTTGGATGGGAAATATAACTTTATGGTGGCAGGCTGGAATGTACTTTCTGATATAGACCTTTCTATCTTTATAAATATTTAACCCCAAAAGAGTCTTTTTTACCAAAAAACAACCCCCCAAAAATGTAACCATATAATTCCAAGCTCACAAACTGTACTGCAGCTAAATGAAGATAAACACATCAAAAGAAATACAGTGCTTCTGCTGAAAATAGGCAAGTTAGTACCTGATATTGATGGTTTATTCGTACATTTTCAGCTGCACGGATCTACAATAAAAGAATATTGGTGCATTAACAAAAGCAGGCATGATGCTATTTCTGCTCTCAGTCCTAAGGTTACCTGTTCTTTTTTAGTTGCCCTTTCTCTGTACATTGTTTGCATTTGGAGGTCTTATGATATACGTTAACTTGGCTAATAAAACATTTCTGGGAAGAACAAGTGATCTAATGTATGTTAATTGTTTCTTAGCAAACCCTCTCTGAGGCAATAATACCAGGCCAGTCACAGTTTAGCCTCTACAGTGTAGTATTGACAACATTGATCAACAAATCTCTGGAAACACCTTACCCCCAAGGTTCCAAAGGTTTCATGTTTTTTTACACTTGGTTTCTTCAATATATGCTTCTTTATCCATCCAATAAGATACAAAACAGACTTTGGACTTGGGATGATATTGAACGGAGATGGCAGTGTCCCACCTTCTTCAAAATAGCTCATCCATAGCTTTGTTCTTGCAAATTTCCACTCTATATCTGCATGATCCTAAAGGGAAAACAAAACTTAGTCAGGACCTTTTACAAAAGAAATGCAAGACAAATTAAATTAGTGTGGTTGAATTGTATACTGGGTATACCACTCACAGCAATGTGCTGGTAGGAGTTGTTCATCATTGCAATTAGCATGTTCAGAAGAACTACCAGGGAGATGATGTTATAAGTGCCAAACATGGTGGCTCCCACAAACTCGGTAAATTCATGTGTTGCATTCACATTGGTCACATAGAGGTTTATCAGTCCAAATATAGACCAGAATAAAGACTGCAGGGTCTCAAATAGCCTGAAAAAGCAAAAACGGATCAGATTATGTGCTGCTGAACAACACAACTCTGTCAGCCATTTGTAATGAACAATGCACATTTGTCAGAGGCGATTTGTTAAAAACTTGCGTTGAGAAGGCGTTGTTTTGCCGTTCACAGCGAATACCCTTGCAGTCGGTGACCCCATCAGTTTCGTAATAAAAGTAGAGCTGGTTGAGGCCATTGGCAAAGGCTAATAGCACCAGACAGTAGATGAAGAGGAACTTGAGGATGTCCAGGAGCATGCGCCCCAGTGAGATCTGTAAGGGGCCCAGGTGGGAGTTGGCAGTGAAAAGGCAGATGAGACGCAAGGAGCTGAAGATGTTGGCTATGGCAAACAATGCCTCTGCCACCAAAGTTGGGTGCCACATTTCCCAACTCTCTCTGGGTTTGGAGGTACTGTACTGTTGTAAAGGAAAACATTCATTCAACATACACAGTACCAGCAGTAATAGATGATGCAAAGGACATTTTACATGCTTGTAAGCACATGGCTAGTTTCCTTCTAGTCAAAGTTAGTACGTCAATCGTTATAATAAAGAATAGCAAATGTACACATATAGCAGTAATATTACTATGATTCAGAGTGCAGTAAACTAAAGAGGTGGGGTTAACATGACCATTACTTTTGTTTTCAAAAAACTGACATCATATATTTAATTTTTGAAGTGAACAGTGATGAAAAGAACACCTGTAAATGATGAAATCATCATTAATGTCATATACTTTGCATTGTGATCATACCTTAGCATAGGCAACGATCTTCAAAGAAATGGTTGCAAGATACAAGGAGTTCATAATAAAGTCCATTAAGTTCCACCAGTCATGTATGTAGTCTTGGAAACCGCTATCCCACATCTGTTTGATCTCTGTCCATATAAAGCCTAGGAGAGATAAATGGCCAACGGTGTTAACATGTCATTCTACCTCTGCTCCTTGATTTTGATCTAACCCTAACCCATTTAGATGAAATCGCAAAGGTCAAAAATAGATGTTACAAACAAGCATGCACATGTCAGCAGGCTATGGTTGCAATGAGCACCATAGTGTAGCTTTCCTCGAAAAACACATCTCGGAATACTGCTGTGGAGTTGCTTGGAATACCACAGACACTGCATGATAGTACGAGGAGGTCTGGTGGTGTGAGTGTGTGTATGAACGTGTGTGTGTTATTACCCAGGACCCACGGCAGGATCATCCACTCCACAGTGGTGGGCTCTGGGCCCTGCCTGTTGGGGTCTGTGGAGACTATATGCTGTGAGGCCAAGAGGAGCAGGAAGAGGAAGGTCAGGTAAGAAGCTGTGTGACAGATGAACTTTATGAAGGGCTTACGGATGAATAAGCCATAGTAGCTCTTTGGGGAGATCAAGTAGAAAATAGATAAGAGTGGGAAGAAGAGGCCTATGAAGATACAAGTGATGAACTTCCCTGCCCAGTGGCGCCTCCTCCAGCCTGGGAACTCATCATACCATCGAGACGCCAGGAGCTGTTGACAGTTGGGTTGAGCAACAAACTGAGAGAGAGAGAGAGAGAGAAACGAAAAGAACAAAAAAGGATTACAATGGTCAGTCTATATTGATGAGAGCCAAATGTCTGACATAACTTCACAATCAAATCTTCCATCATCCACTCATGGGAGTTGTAAAAACATCACATCTTAAGGTACGAAGCGAATGTCAGCATGCAGCCTTGAGTGGATAAACATTTCAGAGGTACTCCCTGTTCTTCTGTTACTTGGTGATTGTTCAATATGTTTTCCACACATATTTTCTCTTCCTTCTGAGAATTGATATAAACATCTGCTGGACATCTGCGGTTGGTGATGGAAGTTAATCTCAGCCTAACCAAGTTATGGCCAAATGGATCCCCATTATAGCACTAAAGAGCATTGAGTTGTGGGTGATGAGGTCATGTATCAACTCTGAATCAGACATCTTGAGTGTTCTTATCTGTCCTTGTGAAATGTTATTTGCTGTAACATGACTGGAGGCAACAGTTGACATCTGGAGGGACCAGATTTTTTGGAGTACATCAGGGGGCATTTTTGGAAGGTGAAAATGAAATAAACATCCCCTCACCCACAGGTTACCCCACTGTCCCCTTCATAAACAAGTGTTCTGTAGAAGAAGAAGATTAGAAGAAGAAGAAGATGTATAGTCCTATGACACATTCATGGCAATGACATAGACCTAATTTATTATCAGTTGTAGTAGGTGCGAGGGCCGAGCATCTCTATAGGAGCCAGGCTCTGTGTGTACGTTCGTTTGTTTGTTCATGTGTAGCGTTTTTTGCAATGTGCACTGCTTAGGGGAATTACGGTATGCACTGTTTAGGCCACATAGAGAGCCCTGCATAAGGGAAGTACAGTGTGTGCTCGTACACCAGGGAGTACAGTAGAAGCCAACAAACATCAACCAACTGGAGGCTGGTGTACTATGCATCCACATACCAGGAAGGAGCTCGGCAATTTTGTAGTGGCTAAGTTTATATGATCTCGGCTCTCTGGCTCCCTAGTTCATCGGCTGCCTTAATCTCGTCCATGCAGAATACAGTAATGTTCGGCTGCTTGGCTTGCTAGTTAACATTAGCAACCAAACTGTTAGCAAACATAGTTTATAGCATATTAAATGCACATATAGAAGCACTGCTTCAGCAATAAAATGACAGAGTATGTATTATCTTATCATAATCCTAAAAAGATGTAGCCATGTACATTGCCATGCATCACTATATTGCAGCGGTTTAAATAAATATGATAAGTTCATATCAATGAAGAACCCAGAAAGTTCTCTGATCATGTGACTCTTATGTGAGAAGAGGATTATACTAGTTGAGTATAAAAAAAAGTGTTTTTAGAAAGAGTTATCGTTCAAATGAAATTTTCACAATAATACAACTTTTACTTCCTTTTGATTACCACTCAATAATGAATTGGCTTGTAGAAAATATTTTTTCTTTTGATTGATTGATAGTATCCAGTTCTGTGGTAACCGTGAATGAAGATTCACCCCTTTCGTGAATCTAAAAGTTAAGTCTGTTTTTCACCCTTCTTAGTGCTTCTGTAGGTCTATGCAATTTCATAGACCTGTCAAATCCATCGCCAGACCTAATTCAATGAAAGGATTTAATGACATTACAAGCTAGCTCATGCAAAGAAATCCTCTTATAAATTCAAAAGCCAAACAAAGGCACTCAATATCTTAAAGGGGCAGTAAGTAGGATTTGCACTGTCCCACAGAGCAAAATGCCCCTAATCTATCTGCAAGGGTTTGATAGGGTTGTTGATCAATTCCAATGACTCCAATTACTTCGCTAGGTGCTGAGAATTCTGGATTTCAAAACTCACTTCCTGGCCTGTACTCCTACTGTTTTGGAAAAGTCCACACCCACTGACATTTCAAGATACTCCTCATTTCCCCACTCCAACCTACTCCCCATGCATTCCTATCTACACACATTTTCAACTGCTCCACGATGAAGGGCAGGGCTATGTGGTCGGGGCTGTGCCAGAGACTAGAGTTCTGCAATTCCTACTGGATGCCAACAGAGGTCGATAAAACATATACCCCTTCAATGACCAGTTTGTGACACAACAGTTATTTGGACAAGACAATATATTTAATTAATTAAATGTATTTGTCAGATAAAAACTCCTTTTCCTTTCTGGAAGAATGAGGCATATTGTGAGCCATGGTCTTATCATCCTCTAGTTCATGAATTCATGTATAATTGTTTTTACAGGGATGTGTAATGTTGAATAAAGCATTTAAACAGTATTTAAAAGGTAACTTTTGGACTGGATGTACTTTATGTCAGACACCCATTAAGCACATTAAGCAAATTTCACTATCCACCTTCCTTAATTTTTGATATTTGAACCCATTAGCATGCCTCTGGATCGCCACAGCAATAATAATCCAACATTTTTCTCAGAGGGAAGGGCGAGACATGGTGTGCCATGGTATTCCTGTATTTTATGCCTTCATGTGAATTCTATTGGGATCTGTGATGTTAGGAGGTATGCTCGCCTCTCATAGGCATAATTATTTCAGTAAAACAGGATAATTATTTGGACTCAACAGACAGCCGAAGCACAGAAAGATCACTGCCTTCACGTAATATTCCCATGCTGATTTCACGTCTGGTAAGTGTCTGGAAACCAGCTTAACATGCAACAACTGATTTGTGGGTCAGAAAAATAAAGCAGATATAGAGATAATGTGCATAGGTCTGTGTGTAAAAGCTCCACCAGTACAATATGCCTTACACCTCTTTATAGAACATCTGTCTGCACCTATTTAAGTACTTAAAGCTGTACTAGGTGAGATGTTTATGTAAAGATACACCCGTCATTAAAGCCTAAATCACAAAGTGGGGCTGCAATAGAGATGAGCATCCCATCTCCATTAATTGAGACTGTAGATTTTCCCTGTTTGCCTAAATGAAATTCTGGTGCCGGGTTTGTACACGTCTCCACCCACAGGAAGTGACAAATTGATACTGTCTCCTAAACAGCAGTGAGTGAGCGCTCCATCCAGAGAAAGCAGCACTCACCAGCATTAGATCTTTCACGATCACAGACCGAAGTTGCCTAGTGTAGCTTTAAACATTTTACAAATTACCTGCCTATTGTAATGCAGCCTGCTGCTCTAACAATAGCTTGGTTTTAGGTGGAATATTTTGCGGTGTGCCTGTCTCACAGCTCTTTCAGATCTGCCAGCGTGGAACTGATTATTTTTGATAGGATTAGGCTTTAATTCTGGTCTATATTATTAATAAATGATCAAAAAGCAATCAAAGAAACCTACTAGTCCAAAGTGTTGGTCAGTGATACAGCCGTCAGGCAACAAGCCCCGTAGTTCAGTTGGAAACCTTGGCAAACTGCCTTAGCGACCAATTGCACCGGTTTGCTAACAATCACAATGTTTTTCGACTCCCATACTGCAACCGTCAAACCTGCACTCATCAAAAATGAAACGGGGCTGAGAACAGCCAAAACTCAGAGTGCAGAGACTCTTTAATGCTGAAGGCCGAGACACTATCCAAATTCAGAAGATGAGCAGTGGTTGGGTGGTTTAAACCTTTAACGCTGCAAAACAGCAGAGTCCTTCTAATGAGCGGTATGAATAAAAGACACCCGCTGAACACCGGGCTTGGACATATGTTAGAGCCTTTAGTGCACAAAACCAATTCTGAACACTGTGTTTCTCAGTTTGGGTAGTAGGTGCGGTGCAGTATTCCTAACAATTTTCTACAATTTTCTGACCACTGACATGGGAAATGGTACAGCTCAACTGTCTTCAGCTATTTGAGAGAAAAGGTGTCCAATTTTTATCAGTTTTACTTTTAATATTGTATTGCCTTTTGTTATGGTTAAGATCAAATTGATGCAAGTATATACACATGGGGAAATATGTTTCATCCATTATACATTTCATAAGTAATATTTACATTGATCTGTCCTGATATGATGTCCTGCTTCTGTGTAATCGAGACGTGTTAATGTTTACTAGTTGTATTTCATATCAGTGACAGAAAGTTGGCATCACATCCAGGGGAGAATATTCCGGCGAAGATGTTAAAAGACAGTAAAAGGTTCACTACCTAATTAAAATATTATGAGTTTGTATTTCAGGGAAATGGCCCATCAGTTATTCCATCATTATCCCCAATTATCCTATCGTCATGGGGATTGTCTGAGAGGGCTACTGTAATGCATTGGTAAGAGCCAGATTTGCAATTACTTGTTGTGCTAAACTCCCACAGGACATCTCCACCCATCTCATGCCATTTCCAGCTCATCTTGCTTTCCAACAAGCCACAGCAAAAGTTCACTTTATCTATTCCACAGTGAATGACAGTGTTGACAGTGTAGGCATAGATATGTAAGTCTGTATTGTATGTCTAGCATGTATTTGTATGTGTTGTATTTGTTCCATGTATGTCAATATGCACTGCGAAACCTTGTAAGTTCTCCATTTGTGGGTATGTGTCATTTCCTGTACATTTGTTGTACTCACAATGAGGCTGAGCTTGCTGTTGTCATGGTTTTAAACTACCATAACATGGAAATGAATACATATTCTGATGGGATAGGAGATATCATCTGTGGGTTTTATCTTCATCCCCTTCAAGATATCTAGAAAAGCACTGTGTGTTCTGGTGTACCCCACAGCAGTCATGTGACTAAGAGGCTATCATAGCCGACAGAAAGCTTACCTCTTTCTGGCGGTATTTGATGGCCAGCTTCAGTCGGGCCAGATCATTAGTGTTCTCGTCCAGCAGAGGGTTGATGTCATCACGGTAGTTGAGGATTAGTTCAAGCTCTCTAGAGCTTCGGGTCTGGTCCAAGAGGTCCTTCGCAAATTGTTTACACATACGGGACAGCTCCCCATACTCCGACTTGAACTCATTTTCCACTGTGCTGAGTTCCTGCAGCTCCGAGCTGAGCTGGAAGGCGGTGAGGAAAGGATCCTCACTGGAGAGGGCAATGAGAGATGGGCTGGATAGGGCCCTGTAGATGTTGAGGCGAGAGCGTGAGTGACGCAGGCCGTCCATGTCTGAACTGGACCCACACTCCATGCAGTTGCAGAGCACAGCGTGTGGCTGAGGTATTGAAACACCTCGCTGCACAAGCAGTTTGATGATCTCATAGTTGTTGGTGTGGGCTGCCAGGATGATTGGAGTGATGTCTGGGGTGAAGTTGGAGAACTGTTTGTCCAGCAGAATCGGTGGTACCTTTTAACAAAACCAAGGAACACAATTACACATAGAATGAATGCACTATGCATTACTCTTTGATGAATATAATACTCTCAATACAACACTCCTTTATAAAACTCTTCACAAGAATTAAAACAATGGGAATCAATACAGACAGCTTGAAATCGAACAGGTCTGATTTCATCTGTCTGTGAATGATGAGGCTTCTGACCATACTTGTCTAAAAGCAAGCAAGGCTAATAGCATGTGGTTCAGCTGGTCTCAAAATATCTTCCTCCTTGGAAGCGGTTGCACACTTTTTTTCCTTTTTCCTCCTACCCACAGAAAGCTACACGAAGTCCACTATAGAGAGACCCCAGCAGCATCAAACACAAATTTACAAAGATGTCAAGAAGTTGAACCAGGGCTTGTTAAGCTTCCCTTCATCTAACTTTCTGGTGCAGAACCCGTGGAGATTGACTTCTTGCTCTAAAAACTGTGGCAAAAAAGACCGACAACAGCACATCAAAGAGGAGCTGTTCTACCTTCCAGCAGAATATAAGAGCAGAGTTGGGTAACCAAAATAAACACGACCATGCCTCAAACTAAAGGAAACAGGGAAGCAGCTAATTAGATCCTCCCTTCATCTCTATCAGATTTAGACTAAAGAACACAATGAGTGAGACCCTCTTCTTGTTGAAGCCATACAATACAATCTGGCGGGGCAATTTATTCTATTCAGGAGAATAATAACATTGTCCCATCCTAATTGTATGAAATCTCAAATGCAGGCTAGCTATTGTTGATATTAATGAAAGGCAAGCATACCATCCTAATCACATCAACACATATGATTAGCTGGTAATGAGATAGAAATCTGAAAGTATGAGGAAACATCAGTTTAGAGAAAAACCCTGCTGGAGGTAAATGATGAAAAACTTCCGAAGCATTAACTATGCACTGTGTTCCTTTTACATCAGTAGTGTGTCGATCTTCCATTACATTTCACTGTAAATGGTGTACTGCACCACGGGGGATGGGAGAAATAACAGAGAGAAGCTGGATAGTTATCTGAGATTAATGCATCGGCTAATTGAAATCACCACAATGTGTCACTTGTTTTTGTACATGTTGCAGGACCATGACGATACATTGCAATGCATTTCTCAGACAGGGCAGATCAAAGGCACGACCTGCTCGGGCCCACTCACTCGTCTGCATGTGATTAACAAACATGTAATTATGATCATTTGTGTTTCACACATCTCAAACTGCACGAGTAGGATAAAACAAAACAAGCCTAGTTTGAACCTGTGGTGTGCACTGATGCTGTCCTCCAATCACAGTGACCTCCCAGTCTGCCCAACCCTAACAATGTTCAGCTAAAAAATAAAACAGATACGTAAAAGAAAAATGACTAACCACTGCTGATCAATAACGTACTGTAAAAAATTACAGTTTGCACATGTAGCATGATTGTGTGTGTTCATACGTAGTCTGGTTCAAATTCTATTGGGCGGCAGTGTAGTGGCTCAGAAAAGTTTCATGGGTGCCAAGTTGAACAAAAAGGAACAAAACAAAAGGAAAAGGAAAATTGGTTGAGATTAGAGAAGTTAGGGATGAACCAGAGCATGACGCACTGAGAGAATGACTTCATTCATAATGTTTCTACCTGCTTTTCCCCACTGGGCTTCTTGTGGTTGAGCAGCAGCTCCACGGCCCCCACCACTCCTTTGCGGATGGCATGTAGCAGGGCATCCCCTACATACACATTATAGATGAGCAGCAGCTCGATGATCTCCAGGTTCTCATTATCAATGGCAATGAGCAGGGCTGTGCGGCCCAGGGGGTCAATGCAGTTGATGTTGATCCTGAAGTAGATCTCAGCCTCCTCCAGAGCTTGTTTCACACTGGCATAGTCTCCCTTCTCGACAGCACCCAGGTAGGCTCTCTCCAGGGCGGAGAGCTCAGACTCGGCCCGCACAATTCGCAGAGGGATGCGGTCCCTGTACGAGGAGCTATCCGCTTTTCGGTAGTACAGCTGTGCCATTGCTGCTTAGACCATCCTTGGCTCAACTGAGAATGAATGAGAAATAGCAAGACGGGGAACAGATGAGGTCATGCCTCAGTGTTAGTGGTGGTGTGGTGTCAGAGGCAGTGGTGAGAGAATTGTTTGTGCCTGTCAAAATTAGACTTTCGGTACAACCTTTTCAAGAATGTCACAAAAACTTTGTATTCTTGTACTCCAAAACATATGAAAAAATATGAAAAATCAAAAACATGTCACACACACTTCACAATATGTTTAGACATATGTTTCAAAATACACAAAAACAGGCCAACAGATGTATTTGTACATGTACATGACATGCATTTAAATATTGGACATTGGAAATATATATTTTCCAAACTATATTACTGCAAATATGTATCTTTCCAACAAGCCACATAAATCAAAATATATGGGTATGTCAAAACATGTTCTGGAGTATTTTTGAAAAGTATATTTTCCGTATGGGTTCATAAATCAGGCGGTAATGCCATCAAAAACATCAAACATCAGAGAACAAAAATACCTTTTTATGACATCAAATCTGACATGTTATGGTTTGTTACATTATATAACAATGTTTGATCACATCACACACATAAAACAATCATGCGCAAAAACAAATAAACTTTACCGTCTTTGCTTTCCAATAGTGATTTACGTTTCAGCCACTCGAAGGAGACGCAGCGGAGAGACTGCTTGGAAAAGAAATTTACGTGGTTGGATTATTTTCTTATCACGGTAGACATCGTAACTCAATTGCATGACATTTTATCCCCTGACGTACACACCTCCCTTTTCTTTCTCGGCTCTCGAGAGCTACTTTTTCGATGCACGTCCTTTCTCAAGTACTAAATCCATCGCCTCGGGTGGGAAGAAGCGCCGTCCATTCGAGGTGAAAGTGTGCAGAAATTGCTCAACCCCCCCCCCCAAAAGTCACCGGCTGTTCCGGTCGCAGCATCTCAGTCATCAGCCTTTCCAAATTGCTTGTGGCCACTGACCGAAAGGGCATCACAATTTAAGGTCTGGGGTAGGTGATGGGCTGGATATTCTAAAAAGTAACGAATTACTCAGTACTCGTTACTCATTTCAAATTTCCCGTCGCTCCTATGGGAGTAACAGGAAAACCTAGTATTTTGTTTCACTACTTACAGTGTAAATCATTTGACAAAAAAACAGGGTGGTGCTAATTTCCTACTGAAGAAGTTAGTCAGCAAAATCAGCAAAATTTGAAATAAGGATCTGTGTATTGTAACAAAGTTACACAAGTCATTGTGAGAGTACATTTAGAGAGGACAGTGATAAGAAATCAGTTGGTTGACTGTTTTTTTCTGTTTTAATATTTGTAAATTAACCAAAATGAAAAATCTGCCTCCTTAAGGGAATTTGCCCTCCTCTGATGTGGTGCAAATTTAGGGCAAGTAATCAATATTTCCTGGCTGAAATCTTTCCTGGAGGAAAGGGTGCCCAACAGGTGTGTTATTAATGTGATTTAATCAAAAAGTCACCAGCACTGCAGTTCTTTACATTTTGTAAAGGGCATTAGGGCACAGAGCTTGGAGCCCCCTCAATCTGCTGTATGACACACTATTAGTGCATATTTCATTAGACAGACTTTGCCAAAACCTCCCTTGGTCCCTTGGCAACATCCAATGGTGTCTCGTTAATCTGATTCAGATGCTCCCCTCATAAGATTTAGCATTTTTATTGGCTGGAAGATAGAATGAAAATATGAAGATTCCCTTGCGACCACACCTGTAGACCAAAACTCATAGTAGCCAATTTCTCAAGGAAGAGCCTTTTAAAACATTTTGCCCCTGCCCTTGGAGAACTCTATGCACACCACTGTATCATGATGCAAAATGCTGGATTAATAATACTGCTTTATCATTTGATTCTTTGGCTTGAGAATGAGGCTCATCGGCTTCAGCAGCTGAAATTTCTTATGATGCCAGTCACTCTCCTCTTTGAGCAGGTGAAACCAGGAATCTCAGCACCTGGCAAAGTAATCATTGAGTAAAAAATGCCATGTGGCTAATCAAAGTGGCTAAATATCAAATCCAAGTTGGTGTCCATGTGAAGACAACTCTTCCCAAGTTGTCTGGAGAGAACTAACTTCTAATAACTAACTAATAAACTGTGCTTGACGTCACACACACAATCAATTAAGATGCAAAGCTGTTCATTTTCCCATCTGTTTCATCAGCTCCGTACTATAGACTGTTGGGGCTTCCCGTTTGTTCTTGGCCAAGTCACCATCTGATGCATCCTTGGTTGGCAAGTAAACAGGATATTTGTCGTCCATCCTCACAGCCTATATTAGTCTAGATATTACATCAAGCACGTCTTAGAGGAGACAACAACACATATTGAGAAAAGACAATTTAGAGGCCATCTGGTGGCATCAAACAATATATTAGCATCCCACGTAGGAGGGGACGTTCTGGGGACTTTGCGTAACGTTCCCTAAAAGTTCTCTAATGGTGACGAACATCCCGAACCTTTACAGAACATTGAGGAAGTTATTAAAACGTCTTCTTTTGGTTATGAAAGTTCAAAGTTCAAAGTTCCCTATATGACTGTAGGAGGAGGTTAAACTCACATGGTCACATAGTAACGTTACGAAGAGGACATTTGGGATGTAAGCAGAACGTTCCCATATGGTCCCCTGTTGGTCATATGAGAATGTTTCGTTGAGGAACATTCGCATATGGGTCTAAGTTGGTCATATAATAACGTTCCCTACATGACTTTAGATGTACGTTCCGTTTTTGTTCTTTTATGGTAACATGGCATCACAAAGAGGACATTTGGGACGTTAAGAGAACATTCCCATATGGTTCTCTGTAGGTCATATGAGAACATTCCCTTTAGGACAGGGGTGTCAAACCATGTGCCGTGGGGGGCTGAGAGTATGCAGGTTTTCGTTCCAACCGAATACCACAACAGGTGATTTCACTGATTACCACACCTTCAACCAAAGAGGAGGGGCTAAACAGTAAAATCACCTGGTTGCTGCGCCCGTTTTTTTCTTTTCTTTTTATGTGTATTATGCCGACCACCAAATGACTTTTCAAGCGATTTCACTGTCGCAGACAAATTCATCAGAAAATCAGAAGTTTTTAGCTCTCTCCAGCACCAAACGGGAAGCAGCAAACCAGGTAGTTACTAAGGTAACGGCCGAATAAACGCCTCAAATATCGTCACACACACACACACGATAGATGGTGAATTCACAGCTAGTCAGCGTTTAATTCAGCATGTATTTGATCCACCAACCAGCACTTATTTTAGTGAGAAATTTTTGAAATGGTTCGCCTCTCATTCCCACGGTCTTCTCCCACTAAAATAGCAGCTAACCAACGGAGGCTAACCAGTCAAGCCAGATGTGCTATCCAGTAGCCTACATCTACCACAGCAACATTTAACTTCATGCTCAATAAAATAATTCATAAGAACTGAAATGCTGTTTTATGGTGTAAACATGTTTTCATGGTATTTCAAGATACCAATTTTTAGGTCCCCTAAAGGTTCTGCAAAGGTTCCTGTGAAGTTACTAAAAGTGCAAACATTCTGGGAAGGTGATGCAAGGACCAAAATAGGACCAAAGAAGAACATTATAGGTTGGTCCCCTAAAGGTTCCTGTAATGTCACTAAAGGTTCTGCAAATGTTATGGGAATGTAGTGTAGGGACCTAGAGGGAACGTCCTATAGTAATGATCCCCTAAAAGTTCCCTGAATGTTCCCTGAAAGACCACTAAATAACATCCCCCTACCCTTTTAAAGAACTGCACATCGTGACCGTCCGGGGATGTTCTGGGAACGTTACAAGGCTGGGAATGTACAATTTCTAGCTGGGATAGCCAGTCCTTATAGCCCCCCTCCCATGCAGGCAAGATGTCCACTTAGAATTATTATTTTACATTACACTAGCATGACTAACAGAAATATTTATATAACAAGCAGAAATATCACATTGTTTTTAGGGGGATATCTTTTCTGTTTCACCTTCAAATTTGGTGGTTGCGCCCTATCATACCTTCAAAAATCAGGACAACTTCATTTCCCGGAATGATGAGGGTAAGAGCATTGATGCCCAATAGCAACAGCTTAGTTTTCGACTGTTAATGTAATAATCTACTATTACTGAAATGTAAATAGTAATACATTATACTGCACATTCCTATGAAAAATAATAATGGCTTATTACTGTAACACGCTACTACTATATAGTATATAATATACTATATCTATTACATATATTATATTACACACGTGTGGCCATACACAGATGGACATGGGTGATTGTTGTTTTATTTCTCAATTCATTCAACATTACAGATACTTGGGGCACAGAAGGGTCATTCACGTAAGTAGTTTGAGTCGTAAATACACAGTGGCCTGGGGAGAGAAAATCTATTTTTATTTAAAGCATATCTCAGCAGTGAACCAGCATACAGCACCAGAAAAAGCCTTGAGAGTTTTCTCAAACCCCAATATTATAAAGTGCAATTATTTGAAGCACTTTAGAAAATGTAATGTGACAGAAATGCGTTAGCATATGAAATTGTCAACAGATGAGACTGCATTTAGTGAACCCTGAGGACTGAAGTTGGGAGAAGATCTAGTAGTGTAGGCTAGCATTACAGCTCGCACCGATAAACCAGCCCTAAGGGAACTCATTATAACTGTATTTTAATTTTGTAAGTAAGTAAACAAAGCAAAAAAAATCTGTTGCATCCTTTTTTTTAAATAAGATACCACTGAGAAAATAAATCACAAAGCCGAAGCCAAGGAATCAAAACAAATGATAGAATTTACTTGGATTGAATTTGTAAAAGTATCACCAAAATACAAACATTTCTGTCACACACGTGACACGTGACCTCCATGTGAAAAGCACTGAATTGCATCAATTCAATACCATGTTATCACACTCAGCTCGTTCCCACCTCATAGCCTTGCACAGCTTGAGAAAGTGGCATCTTCCAGAAGGCAGAAGAACTTGAGGCACAGCACAGCAAGAGGGCAGGCTGCCTGTGTCATGCAGTTTATCACTAAGTCAATCAAACACCGTTTTATTGCAAACGACACAATTTTCTTTGCCTTCAGAGAGGTAGAGAGAGACATAGATAACAATAATCCCTACTACATTTTCCCATTGAACTCTATAGGGAAATAAGTAGATAGATAGATAGATAGATAGATAGATAGATAGATAGACAGAGGATGATAGATAGATAGATAGATAGATAGATAGACAGACAGACGATAATAGATAGATAGATAGATAGATATTCTGGGGTTGCAGCATCATAACAGTATCACAAAAAACAGAATATATAATAATCATAAAGTACAACCAGGATGTACAACAGGTGGATGGCATACTTACATAAAACAACCATTTAAGACCATTAAAGATATTTATATCAATCTTTTTCTCTCTAGCGGGAGCACGTTGCTAAGAAAGCTGTCTCTAGCCCGTCTCTTTCATTCGCATCCGTACACAAACTACAGCAGATGTTTACGTATAGGGAAAAGTTATCAATAAATCATGGTTTTGTGTTATTACTTTGCTGTTTGGTGTTAACGTTTTGAGAAATACTCTTGTTGGAAAGTCTGAGAGCCTTTTATGATACAAAATTAAATTAAAGAAGTGAATGTTTGTAATTATTAACTTCACTACTCCCTTGGTTGGGGTCATTTGGTTTGACAGAAAACAAATGAAAACAATATTCAGTGATGAATTTCAATACACAGTGGCAAGAGAAAATGTATTTGTACTCCTTAGATGCTTAATATAATAATTAACAAAGGTAATGTCAAAAATCATAGTTGTAAATGATTGTATACATACATTTCAAATGAGCATTAATCCACTCGAGACATGATATTCATGTTGCTTTTTTCAGCATTTGTCATTTGGACAGTCACTGCTCACTTTCAGCAGCGGGCTTTATTGATAGAGGACTTTCTCATGAGGGCTAATGCACCGCCAGCTGAGCACTTGCATCATCCTCTATTTCCTCTTCCTCTTCCTAGTCATCATCATTAGGTTGTGTTAGGCTCTGAGGCTCTGTGTATATGTTTGTTTCTGTGAGTGTCTTTGGCACTTTTCCTCACTCTGAATGAAGGAAATATTACACTCACAGTACTTGTTATCATCATTATCACCATCATCGTTACCACTATTATCACCACCATCATATGACATCTATAAAGTGGTTTGGTGTACGCTATCTTGATACAATTTGAAGGAGAAAATAAATAAATAAATAAAATACTTAATGAATTTCTTTTAGCCATAATGAGACCGACAGATAGACAGACAGACAGACAGACAGACAGACAGACAGACAGACATATCCCTCTTGAGACCCACCAAAAAATGTTTCTGGATTTCACGTTGCATTTTTTTATTTTTTTTTTTAATCTATTTTTATTTGAAAATGATTGTATGTGTACTCCAGTGGATATCAACACTAGGAAGAACAGGAAAGTTTGGAAAATTCACACATTACATACAGCACACATGGCAGGCCCATGTCATTATCTACATTTCAAACCATTTCAAATCCAAATTTTCCATTAGGCAATGCTGGCTGCAAAATCAAAGCATGCATGTCACTTTTTGCCCATAATGGATGCCGGGCAGTTTCAGCTTGCTGTGTCTCCGCAGGTGATGCCTCTGAGCTCTCTTCATCTTCTTTTACAAGAAGGGTTGGGGAAGATGTCCACATGACGTACAGTGTAGATATAAATAGTCTCTTATTTAGAGTAAAAATTGTTAAACATGTCTGAAAACTGAATCAAGCTTTTCTAAGCTGTTCACATACAAGAATATTAAAGTCACAAACACTTGAATTAAATAATTATCAGCTTACCTTTCCTCTTTGATTACAATATCTGTGTTGATATGTGTGTGTCACTTTGTAATGCCAGAAAGAGGAAGTTCCCAAGTTCCTACCCCCATAGATGTGATAGCATTGAAATTGTTAGTTGTTATCCTCTTTAAGGTACAACAGGATGCAACATAGTAGCATATATGGATGCTTTGTGAGATTCAGTCAAAAGCAGATGTTTTCTGGAGTGGACAAACATGAATGATTGATTCTCAGGAGACAGACAGACAGACAGGTAGGTGGTAGGTAGGTTAGGGTTCAATCATTGTTGGTTAATCCAGCTTTCTCTTGACGGAGCACCCGCTTGCTGCTGTTTAGGAGGACATTTTGTATTTCGCTCTTAGGTTTCCAACTGTCACCTCCTGTGCACCAAGGAGAAACCCAACACCTGAATTCATTTGAGCTAATAGCGACTCTGCAGGGCCTCAATTAGCAGGGATGGGACACTCTTCTGTGTAATTTGTGATCTTGCCTTCTGCAGCTTTAAGTGTGAATGGATATATGCAAAGGAAGGTAAGGCAATAAAAAAAAAGTAGGAACAGAGTGAAATGTAGCTTGGTAGACATGGTGCAAATAGCTACCATATCCTTACTTTTTCATCTGTCTCTCCTCCTAAATTGTTGTTGCTGCTCTCTCTCTCTCTCTGTTTCTCCCACTGTCTCTCTCTCTTGTTTCTGCATTGACAAAGAAGGTATGTGAAATGATTTGCCCTAAAAAAGATCCCATATCTGTGTTCCTTGCCACATCCATTGTCAAGACTATTGATTTTAATTTGACATAAAACAAGAAATAGTCATTTAGAAAGGCTTGGGCTGCTTAATAGAAAAGTTAGTTGGTTGGTTGGTTGCAACTGCACCATAAATTAAAATCTGTAACCATTTTGACATTAATAATAAATAAAAGATGCCTGTTCTGCACTCAGCCTGCCTCAAGCTGTGGTTCAAATGGATCTACTTAAAGTTACCACATTTATTTTTGGGGTCAATTACAAACAGATTTTCGGCTAAATTGGCTGCACAAGAGCAATTAGGTCTATACAAATGTTATTTATTTAACTGAGAAAACAACATTGTGAGCTAAAAATGTATGTGATTATACCTAGCCAATCACATCCTGTCATATATGTTGTGGCATCAGAATATATTGACACAGTATGAACCTTCTCCTATGAAGGTGGTTATGTCAAATGTAAATGTAAAAATGAAACAAACTTTCTTGATGGTTTGTGATTTTTTTCTGTCCAAAATTTAGACTTTCTATCCAAGAGTAGACTGTTTTAAAAGATTATGAATTAAGAGGTTAAGAGATTTAAGATTGTAAGATTCAGAATATTAAGAATTAAGATTAAGAATATTGGTTTGCTTTTTCATGATGGTGTTAGTGGCTGTTTTTCATTGTAGCATGTCCAATTTGTGGCTGCTATGTGTTGTCTTTCCAAGGATTGTCGTGAAGGACCAAAAACTCTGCCAATGGTGGAGTTTGTAGATATCTGGTAAAAGATGAGCAGATATCTTTGCTCATCATCCCTTGTCTCTTTCCAGTGTTGAGAGAGCTGCCAAGTAGATCGTTGCACCTTTGCCTGAGAATTATTCAGTAGATCGTCTTCTGTATCCATTCCAGCTGAGATGAGAGGACCTGAGTGTGGCCACTTTTCCATTAGTATTTGTGTAATTTTAGGAGGAACAGTTTCCTGTTGGCATTGTCTGCCATAACACTGACCTGGCGGTTCCAGCAGAGCTAGCAGTGGTCTTGGCTTCCTGCAGAAAGTGGCGTCTATTGCAGTTCTTCCTGGTCCAGTTTAATGCAACTAATCATCAGGTTATTTCTGCTCCTTGGCAGGCTTGGCAGCTTGGAAGAGCATGCTTTGTCTTTGGTTGGTGATAAAGTCACAGTTCGATGGCACTAGTTCTGATGGTAAACTCATTGTCACAATCATTTCAGTAACATTGTTATTGACTCAGTGCCTAGCTGAAATCTGTTGCCACTAGGGGGCAGAGATAGCTTGTCTTGTCTGTTAGACTGTAGATGAGGCTGACCTGGGCACAGCTTTTGAGGCTGCCAAACTATTATTTTTAGTTTTTACTGAAGATCAGTTCAATCAGTTTTCTTAGCAGACTGAGTCAGTGAGATCAGTCTTAGCTGTTCTAGGGAGGCAGCTCAAGATTTGGGAACTGAAATAATCACTTCCTCTTTCCACTGTTGGGACACAATATTCCCTATGAAAGTGCAGTTCAGTCCATGGCAGAGGGAAGCCCTGAGTTCACCTGCAAATCCCTTAGCAGTTTTCTGATCCAGGCCAGGCAGACTCAACTGTTAGAAAAGCATCATAAATTTCCCACAAAGGTTTCTGTTCAGTGAGGGTCGGAAAATCTGGGCCAACTGTTTGTTAATGATGTTTCCTATTGCCAGAGAGCCCTCTGCCCCAGTTCCTGGCTTGTTGATTACCTCTTTCACTTTCCTTAAGTATGCAATGACTCTCACTTTCTTGTGCCAGTGCTTGGGTTTTGTGTCTTTAATCTGGGCATAATGAATAATGAAAACTGCATTAGCCTTAAAGGAAAAAGTAAGCAAATCCCTACTGGCAATCATTTAGATTATTTTTCATTTCATTTTCGTCTGTACCTGCTGCCAGTAGTTGCCAGGAATATTTACATCACCATGCTGTAATTGCAAGCACGGCTGCCAATATGATAG
Organism: Gephyroberyx darwinii; assembly: GCA_900660455.1. Lineage (NCBI taxonomy): Eukaryota > Metazoa > Chordata > Actinopteri > Trachichthyiformes > Trachichthyidae > Gephyroberyx > Gephyroberyx darwinii. Next base: position 7,008 of record CABFOQ010030382.1, on the reverse strand, counting down.
ATGGGATTTCTATCAAACGTGTGTTCCTTAACGAGCCATATAATAGTATTTTGTGAGTTGTACCGAATCCCTGATTTTTGCATGTAGCGACTAATGGTGCTATTTTAGAGGCACAAACAGCTCGAAGATGACAAACACTCTGATGCTTGAAATAAAGGCATTTCATCAGATAACTTTTAAAAGGCTTCGTTGATACCCCTGGAGAACAGAATTGAACACTTAAAGTTCTTTAGAACAAATGATGTGAAGTAAAGGCACAACTGTTATGGTTAGCTCCTATGCATGCTGAGATGGATGTAATGGTGAAATCAATGCTTTTGAAAAACTCATTCTTGTGAATTATCGATGCCATCACGGGAGATTGTCAATCTTTGCTGCACATGTGGGAGTGGAACTCATTTTGCATTGTTGCCCATCTCTGTGTCGATTAGATGCAGCATCATCCAAGGGTTTGACCCTGGTTCTAAAAATGAACGCTGATGTAATAGTCAAGCTGGCAGCAGAAACTCAGTATTAGATAAAGTCTTGAACTGATTACCAGCAAGCTCATTTGAAACGTGATACAACACAGCTAGCTGAAAAGACCTGAAAAGAAAATGTTCTCTATGGCATTGTTCTTCTCTTAAAAAGCGATCACGATTCCCAATTGCATGTTGCCAGCTCTGATTGCAAGCAAGTGATTACTGTGACTCTTTTGTGCATTAATAGTGTATCATATCCACACACCACGTTGGCTATACAACTGAAAAACCGATATAATTCAAACTGGACATAACGCTACTTTATCTGAAGGCTTCAATTATCATCGCCATGTTCGATTTACATGTTTTACATTTATTTTTATAAAAAATATTACTATAAAACTAATCAATATTTTATTTTACCTTCATTTCAATCAATCAACTGTAACCGCCACTGAATTACAAATTCATATCTCCTTTTGCAATTACTTAACTATTTTTGTAATATTTATTATTTATTGTTTATTTTCGTGTATTCATGAGTCTTGTCATAGCATAATATTAAATAAAACAAAACTCTAAAGAGTAAGGAGTGCATAATCTGCAATACTCCAGATGTACAATGTGACATTGCCACCTCCTGGCAGTATACAGCATCATAACATTCACAGCTGGTAGAATTATAGGCTAAATGTACATTGTTTACTTTAATAGCATACTTTTTGCCCAGTAAAATATTTCATTTCAGCATTAACTCATATACACTGTCAGTGACAGTTAACACCATGAAAACCTAATATAAGTTAAACACTTGAAGAATACATTCTGTACATACAAATGAAAAAGATTTTCATTAAAAACAACTTATAAAAACATAATTATAGAAAAGAAATAAAAGATGAATCTCTTAATATTTTGCAAATGAATGAAATACTAAAGCGATTAGTACCATCTCCATATCCACTGTAGGGATTTTACTACCTATGCAGTGGTGATGATGAGTGGAGGTTTGTTTACTCATATATTACTTTGACTGTGCTGTGCTTCTTTAATATAAAAAAAACAATATAAGTGCTTATGCAACTGCTACTATGAAATCTATGAAGAACTGCCTTTACATTTATTATATACTAAAGAAACATTGCAACCAGCAGACCTGGCAGTTGGGTAAATTACTGTAAGAGAGAAGTGTAAGAAAGGAAGTGTGCTGGTATGACTTGTTTATGATAGTATATAATAGAAAGCTCTCCTTTATGTTATCAGAGAACTGCAGTAGCTCTTGCTGACCGTATTTCTCTCGATGCTGCACGTAATAAACTTTTGACTTCTGAACAATAAGTGTCTGATACTGAAGTTTCTTGTTCATAACATCAAGGTAAAAGAACCAGTACTAAGAACTGAATTTCCTCTACAGGTTAGAGGTTCTGTTTATGTCTGTCTGCAGGCAAATGTACTAAACTCAATAAGATCAGCAACACCTCATCAGCTGACATGGTTCTCTTGTCAGAACAAATGAGAAACAGTTTGGCACATTCTATGCTGGGGCTTATTAGAGCTGTCAGCAGGTATGATGTGTGTGTGGTATAGGTGTGTGTGTGGTATAGGTGTGTGTGTGTGTGTATGTGTGTGCGCGTGAGGGTGAGGGGGTTAAAAATCACCCTTCACTTACAGTGGAAACTGACATCTATCATGAAGCGTAAAAAAACACCTCATTATATCAGTTAACTCTAACGGACAACAGCCGACTTTGGTGACTTGGAGCTAATGGAAAGATTAAGTCAATTACAGCTACGCAGGGGAAATATTTGTGACATTCTCCAAAATATTGGAACAGTAAGCACCCACATAGGCACTGTCACTGTGGAAATAATTGTCATTATTTCAGGGCAAATCCTGCAACATTTGCTTGGGTATTTTCAAAATAAATGTTAATAATAACATGACAATGATAGTGCCGCTCTTTCATGTGCATCTAGTAAATGCACTCTAGCTCATCTAGTATTACCACTGACCTGGTCCTTATAGTATTAAACGCAGTGAAAAGATACTGTGTGCAGGTCAATGGAGGTTGGTGACTTATTCTCCAGAGTTTTGTCATTGCACTAGTTTTGTTGGATGCTGCAAACAAACACACAACAATCAAAACTTTATTTAAACAATAAAAAATAAAGTACTTTCCTCTTAAAAGGCCATATGTGACAATTTGTACTTTTCTTTTGTAATAATCAAGGTTGTAATCTAGTAATCACATTTTTGTGATTGTGATGGTGAGTTCAAATGTCATACTGTGTCTCCCTCCAGGTGAATTCTCTTTGCAGTGTAAATTAGTTCAGCCCATGGGGTGGGCATACAAGTTAAGTGCCTCTCAGCTTTAAAACTCATCAGGAGAATTAAGGCCAGCGGGGTACCTGGCAGAAACTGCATTAAATGATGTGACCTTTGGCCCGTAGGCGACCACGCTTCAGCAGGAAGCCAAGGGTTTTGAGTTTTTAATAACATATAAAAGCTCTACCCTGAAGTCAAAGTTGAAGAGTTTTCAATTCCAGATGAACGGTTACATTTTTGCTGGCTGGCCTTTATTTGTGTCCTTAACTGGCACCACAGCAGCATACGGCTGTATTGAAGGTGGTTTTGATCATGATCTGTTACCCCCACAATTGCTTTTGCATTATTAAAAGCTATTTGGCAACACTTTACAAAGGCCCTATACCAATGTTGAAAGCAAAGGTTTTGTAAGCACACAATAGTACTGTGTTAGCACTTGATGAAGATCTTTCTATCACATAAGGTACTTACAGTACAAGGGTGTAACAGCTCAATGTATGTCCAAGTGAACGAATGTGTTGTTGCATTGCTGAATACTAACATAGACAGAGATTTTCATTTTGCACTCCCGGAAACCTCCGGGAAATCTCCACTAAGGCTGAACATTTGTCCAACTTTCTGTTCTGTTAGACTTCAATTTTAAGTTAAATTGTTTTTTTTGACCCTGCAAACACACCCTTCGGATTTGGAATCAAGTCCCCATCACTGGCTAAAAAACAATATTCATCTAATGGTAAAAATCCCAGATCCAGATCACCACTAAAATCAAATACATTTTATTTGTTCACCAAATTTCATGGAAAGGGTTTGTAGGTTTTTAAGCCGCTGCCATTTTGCAGCAACTAACATCCCATCTCCTATAGGGATTTCTTCAATTGGAGACACTCAGGCTCACATAACAACAGCCAATAATCCTCTCATCCTTAAGCATTATTGACATGACATATACAGGCAGGCTATTTTATGGATGCTTTTTGCAAAAGCACTTTGCAATCCATTTAATGAATACATAGTTTGGTATTGATATTCCCGGTGGAAACTCCTAACCCCAGTACTGTGAGTGCCATGCTGTATTTTATTGATTTTATCATTAGAATCTGAAATTATCAGCTGACCATTTACTAATCATCACTTGGCTACTCATGATGCATAATCCCAGTACAATTTACTAAGACTGACATATGAAACAGTCTTTCCTGTTATTTGTGATATTGACATGAAAGGCAATATAGTAGTTGTGTTTACAGGTCTGCACTTTACTGAAGTCATTTTGTCTGCAATACACTGCTCTCCTGTGTTCACTACTGAAAAATCTGTTTGTTTGTTTTTTTTGCAAAGGATACAACCTTGTAGTTTTGAAATTGAAGGGCGTATTAATATCAATGTACTTAAATGATAATAAATCAATCGTGAGTGCCACTCTCCACTTCATTCTGCTGTTCAAGTACTGCACTCTAATATTAAATTCTTATGCCTTACTTTTAGTGGAGGTCAGCCTAATTTGGCCAAAAAGTCTGAACCTGTGCTGAGCAAGGTTGTGGCCCTGTTCTTGGAGTTTGGGATTTACTTGTTCTACCTCTTGTTTTGATTATCTTTGCTTTATCTGTTTTTTTGTGATGCTGCAACAAACCTGTTCATTGAAAGTGCCCTGTAAATAAACTTGTTCTGCGTGCAATGTGATTGCCCTGGTCATGTGTTATCCTTGCTATCCTGGGTTCCCTGCAGTGAACCCCACCTGGGGCTTTATTGGGCACACAAATAAAGAATCTGATTAAATTTGACCGCTTCCACTGCCTTTTTAGATATTATCCCAGGAGTAGAATAAGCTGGGGAAGATGGATTTGGCTCCCTGTTGAGTTGTGCATGGTTCTTCTATAGGTTATAGAATTTTCTTTGTAGTGGTAGGGTAGAGGGGTGACTTTCAAAGTAGCTGCCGCCACCCTTCCAGATTCAACCATCAAAGAATTGCTCCTGACAGAGATGTAATGAACTAAAATAGCCTTAATGAGATCAGTGAGGCCTTGCTTGCGTTGTCCCTGGGGAACAACCACCAGCAGAAATAGACCTGATAAGCCCGAGCAATTGTTACAATGGAGTCACTTTAGCAACACTGGGACAAACATGAGAGTAATGCCAAGGGAGACAATTATCAAGAATGTTTCCAGCTAGAGAGGGGCATTGGTGTCTCAACAACAGATACAAACAGTAATTGTATTGATCATGAAAAGACTGACTTTGTACAGATTTTCATTGTACATCACACTTCTGCAATCATTTTATTCATGTGAGCAATAACTTTTAGCTACATTTCACACACCTTCTAATTGTGAAGTTCAGTCCGGTGTCAAATATATACTACAAATGACTGTAATGTTTAGGATCATAGAGTTTGTTTGACTCTAGGCTACTTCTCTGACTGAGCTCTGCAGGCAGAGTCCAGATGGTCCGTCCTGTAACACCTCATTATCCATATATCACGTTGACTTGATGATGTCACTTCGCAGAACTCAAGGCGCCTTAACATGATGCATATCTCTGTTAACACAGTTACATGCTGCAAAAACAATGGTGTCACTGACAGCAGGGAATACAAGCTTTCCAGTGTTGGCCTAGATGTGTAGGCCGGTGACAAGGCAGGGGCAGTCAGCGGGGAGGAAGTCAAAATTGAGCCCACTCATAAACAACAAGGGTATTTTTAAATCACGCGTGCATCTGATCTTTCAGTTGTCTTTGCTAGGCAGTCGGTGTCTTTGGAGTGAAGTTGAAGTGTGTTTGGCCGTCACCGCTGCCACCACAAAGCAAAAGGAATGTTATTTCTGAATGTTAAGAGGAAAGAAGAGTAGAGTTCCTGTCTTAATTGACTGGCTTTGAATATCTCGCTGCCAGTATTCACCAGTGACAACAAAGTGCAGTTCAGATGCAAGGACAATCTAAAACCACTCTATTTGGTCTTGTTGTGCTGTGAACGTCTGAGTGGCAGATAAAAAGTGAAGCAAACTTTTGCAATAGTTCCGCCAAGCGCCACCTCACCGTGTGCATGCAATACATCTCCCGCACATCTGGAGCAACATCTTTAATGTCTTTGTACACCGACAGTTCTATCTTCGATGCAATGGTCATTTACAATTAAGCAGATATAACTCTGATACGACAGAGCATCATCAAACTTCCCCTTGCCCGAAAATAACCCTGAAAGTTATGGTATGATTCAATTCCCACTCTGCCATTGCTGCTGTCAAAAAGTTCTATTCATCTTCTTTTTCATTTTCCCTTGTAACTAGAAGCTGTCTAGGCCCAGGGGCTTTGCCTTGCAGTTTGCTAGGCTATATTTATAATTGGACCCCGTCAACAATGTCCAGGGCAACTCAACTGCATGGTTTGTTATGGCAGCTATTGTATACCGATTTCAACACATGTCAGCTGTGAGATGTTTTGTGTGTCATTAATGCAGAACTACAGGTAGTGAAGACAGGATGGTTGCACTCAGGAGTTTGTGGATGGAATGAAAATCATCTAAAGAGGATCAGAGGGAACAGAGCGCAGTTAAAGTCAAATTCCTGAAGATAATATGAAGCTCTAGGGGCACTACAGACTGAGAAGAGCGCATGGGTGTGTATATACATCTAACATGGTACATACAAAGGCTACTTTGATCTGCGGTGTACAGTAAACACACTGCAATGACTGCAAGCCACAAATGGTGGTGAATGTTTTAACAATGCATAACAAAGGATATGTGTTAGACTCAATATAGGTTTGCCACTGTACAGAGAATATGATGATCTCTGAATTACTTCTTTGGTAATAAGATAATATCATTACATTTACCTGCAACACGTTTCCAGAGCCTCTCCCCGGCTTCACCATACTCCAACTCACCTGAAGACACTATTACAAACTATCCTAAAAGGTCTGAGATTCTTGTCTGCACGCCCAGCAGTACTTCCCATACCAAAATCAAACATACTTTCAATATTATTCCAGATGAGTGATGCAGAGAAAGGCATCATGACTGGGCTTGTCAGGAGTCAGAGGAGAATGCTCTGCTGGGGAAACATCTGACAGCTGGAGGACCTCTGTGGTGAGAGAGAAGGGTAGAAGGAGAGTAGGAAATAGGACAATGTCACTGCATGACTTTGATAAGTAAAACTGTTGACTCAAATGTATAAGAGTTTATAGTAGCCTACTTTGCGGGGTGAATTTGTTCATGATGCACTGGGCT
>CABFOQ010030381.1:0-70929 GCA_900660455.1 Gephyroberyx darwinii | reverse complement strand
GCAAAACTCCTTCATGTTTTAACCTGCTCTACCAGATAGGTGTGATTTACTACTTGATAGTTGATAGTGGTAGGTAAATTGTCAGTCATCATAAAGTACACTAGATTGAATTTAGATTGTTTAAACTTCAAGGCACCCATTACATTTTCCTATATGGCGAACTCCACCCTTGTGGCCTAAGTAGGCTAAATTAAAACATAATAAATATTTCCAATACTCTTTCACCCAGGTCTGTCCCAAACCCAGCTCCTGTTTTCTTGGGCTCCACCTTCTCCCCTTCCTCTTACCTCTTCAAAGTGTCAAATATAATTAAAAAAAAAGAACTTCCAACATTCCATTTAAGCCATTTAAACAGACCTGACAGGCATAAGGTGCAAACTTAAGTCCTCCTGAGTAACCCAGTAAATTCAACCAAACACAACGGAGTAGGTGTCTTGTGGACTGCATAGGAAATAGTCAAGCCATTGCAGCAGATGTTTTGTACGGAACTGATCCTTTCTGATCATTTTCAGAGATCTGACTACATCAATTTCTTCAGTCTCCAAATTTTCCTCCATGGAAACTTCATTCTGAAACAGTCTATTGACAACCTGGCTTCATCCTTTTATTAAGGCCTGAATAAACTGCACTCTGTTGGAAAAAAAACATGAAATAACTAAAATGGCCAAATTACCAGAATTAAATGATTTCAACCATGAACACCAGACAATCAACCAACACTCCCTTGAGAACGCATTGGTTTGAGCATAGACCTCAAATATGTTGGATAATGATTAGATGTAAATCAAAAACTCATATATCATATAGATATTGTCTGAGCCCCAAAATAAACATTGCACAAGTACTAACTAGTATGAACACAATTCTGCTGCTCTCTACTGCTGCTCTCTTGTTCCCGTCTTGTCCTCCAGGAGAGAGAGAGAGACGGCAACACGGATATGGACCATAATGAGGAGGACACGCAGGTTAACAGCACTGAGCTGTCTCAATGAGCACAGTTTACATGTTCTACACACACACACACACACACACACACACACACAATTTATTATCACAGAGAGATCAAGTAAATGTATGTGTGAAACCAGGTCTGGTGCCAGAGGGCTAAAACACAGTTAGCTTACAGTAATGTTATAAACAGACGGCAGGCAGGCCAGGCTGATTCAGTTGCCATCCTAGATAAGCCTCATTGGACTGTTGGCAGCCTGAAACCTCACCTGACTTACACCCCCACCACACCCTCTCTCTTATTTGACACTGAAGCCCGGCTGATTTCGATTTATGAGCGTATTAGAGCCATTACCCTAACACGTGTCAGCGCGCTGCTTTACGATGGAGGCGGAGGGTCACGTTATAAATATAAGGACACACAGCACATACACACACAAACATTACATTTACATTACATTACATTACATTACATTACAGTCATTTAGCAGACGCTTTTATCCAAAGCGACTTACAATACGTGCATTCAACATAGGTAGGAAAGAGAACTACTAGTCACCAGGAATCGTAAGTGCATTTCCTTCCTAAACAAGCATCTAAGAGCAGAAGCAGTGCTGAGGGAAAAATGCAATAAGTTAGCTACCTACTTTTTAATTAAACAAGTGACACAAACAACTAAATCAAATGAACAAGAGCTCAGACAAATAAATGAGGACAAGTAAACAAGAGCTAAGAGGAAGGGTCAGGGGAGTGTTTCTTGAAGAGAAAGGGTCAGGGGAGTGTTTCTAGAAGAGGAAGGGTCAGGATAGTGTTTCTTGAAGAGGTGGGTTTTCAGCCTGTGGGGAAAGATGGGCAGCGATTCTGCTGTCCTGACATCAGTAGGGAGTTCATTCCACCACTGTGGGGCCAGGACAGAGAAGAGCCATGACCGTGTAGATCGGCCGCAGGGGCCTCTGAGCGTTGGGGCAACCAGTCGCCTTGAGGCAGCAGAGCACACACACACACCTACAATGAATGAGAAAGGGGTAAATGGTTTCATTATTTGTATTGATTATAATAAGATAACTATGCGGTGTACAAGAAGGATCTATTACAGGACAATGTTTCCCACCATTTGTGTTTACAGTAGCAGTCTGTCTCAGTGGGACAACCATGACCTTTTCTCAGGTTTAAATGAGGCCCCTGTCTATTAACAATGTCTGATCTATTTTGAGAGAAGTGAAGGTGTCTGATCTACATGTGTGAAGCCCTAACAGCCACCCGTCCACCCCCCTGTATAAACACACATGATGTTTAGCTCTAAAGTTTGCAAGAGGTTTCCCACAATGTTCCAAAGACCTCATGGTAATGACAGCAATGGCAATATTAATCTTTGATAGAACAGTAATTGATAACAAATGTTTGGAAATGAATGGCAAAGATTGATGGCAATTACATGATTCAACACAGTAAATTGTCAGCACTATTTTCTAAAATGATATTTTAGTAGCACAGATGAAGGTTATGAAAAACAATATTGCCATTGATTATGACTCACTCTGACCGGTTAAGATAGAGAACCCTTACGCAAGATCTAAGTTGAAAGTGATCCGAACTAAGGACATTGGATGTTTTCAAGGAATAATTTGATTATTATTCATTTGCAACTGCTTTCTTTGGATGCTACCATGGATCTAGAGAGACCCCTTGGTTCCTGTTCGAGTCAAGGCTGAGAGTTCACAGTGAGTCAGCAGGCGGACTTGCACCAGAGCATGAGATCCTGTGGCTGGGAGCCACACTGTTTGGGCCACTAGGGCCAAGTTTGTGATGACAGCCACTCAGACACTGCTTGTTAGAGGAGCAGTGCTGCCTCCAAGCGACTGGAAAAGTCCAGTCAGACAGTGTGTGTGTATGTGTGTGTGTGTGTGTGTGTGTGTGTGTGTGTGTGTGTGTGAGAGAGAGAGAGAGAGAGAGTGGTCACACAAAGACTAGTCGCTGATCCAAACTGACAGCTCTGGTGACCATCTCCACTGTCCCCAAAGCTCAGAGGACCAATAAAAGTCTCTGTGACTTGTATCAGCCAGCCTGTCCAGAACAATGAGATTGAAAGGAAAAGTAACCACTGGGAGCATACGGTAGAGGAAATACAAGAAAGAAATGTTATTTGTTATAACATATATGCGCCCATTGTCAGACAGCTTGCGGCAAGACATCCATTATTGGTCACATCCCTGTCCGTGCTTCTATCTTTCTCCCTGTGAAATTTGTTCTACACAATGAAATGCACAGCAATTTGATCTCAGCTCACCACAATGGGACAGACTAAACTAGCGTCGGGTGCTATTTGTGGCCATCTGTTTTATCCTCCTAAGCTTTGTATTAGTGGCCACTGCTACAGTCAGATCGCCATCTTGTAAACAAATAGTTGTGGAATAACGGGGAACTCATGTCATTGTTGTATGGGCTGTAACAAAGCCAAAACAGGAATAGACATTAAGCATTGGCCACAAATGAGCTTGGCTGCATATCTGAAACGCATGACGCTACTCTGACATTGTTACTCAGCGGTTTGTGTTGGCTTGTGCTGACATCATTGTTGTATTTTTAGAAAGATACAAAAAATACCACCAGAGCTAGCAAAAATGAACTCATCCAAATCAAATTCTTTCCAACTGAGGTACATTGAGTCCAAGGCTGAACTGTGTAGTTCTTAATGTATTTGACGCTTAAACTAATTAGGTTTTGTAGTCAAAATACCAAAAGCAAATACAGGCCTCTCTTTAAATCCCTACTGAAACACTCTTGAGCTGACAGACACACAGACAGGTGTATTCTGTAAGGTTTCTCGTGTCTGAATGGTGGTAATGATGAGTTATGATGATATAAAGACACATTACCTGAGAGTTAGGAAAGCCTAAGCTAAGAGAAATGTGATGTAACCTAGTTAAGGGAAAACTTTTCAAAGGGACACTTGTGTGCTGCAACACGTGTGCACAACTAGAGTCACCTACAGACACATGCTCACTACCCAGAATGCATTTCATCCTATAATTAGAGAAATGATGACCCATCAGACCACGGGACAAGCAGAAGCTTTCTTTCAGGGAGATTTCTTTTCTAAATGTATTTAATAGGCATCTTTCCCAAATATAATGTCTGCTTTCTGTTAAACAAGGTGGCTCTGAAAAGTCTGCTTTGGCGCTCCATGGAGTTTTTACACCTTTAAGTTGTTATTGATTTATTTATCCATGGCCTGAAAGGCTGCCATGCCTACTGTGAAAAATGTACAGAAAATGGAATCCTTGTCTCTGCTCAAGCACTGTCTACTTCAATTAGACATGTTCAAACCATGGTCAGAAGTCTTTCCACTGTTTGCTCTTCATCTGCTCAAATTTTCCATCTGCTTTGGATGTCCAAGTTCCAGCATTCAGGAGCAGAAGGTTCTCTCTGTGCTCTTTCTTCCTTCGAGGGGATAAAAAGCCCATAAAACCTGTCAATTCATATACTGATGCTATATTTAAACCCTTTTGTTTTTGTGCTGGCGTCTTCTTCTACTTCTGACAATTCTCAAATTGCTTTGAGATGGTGTGCAAATGCTTACTAGGCCTACTAGTAAGGCTTACTAGCTTGTTGTTATTGTTGTATCTTGATCTTTTTTTGCAAACTGACAGCAACTACATTATACTAAGATCAGTAGCTCAAAATGCCAACATTACTTTACTGTCCTACCATAGCAATATATTATCTTTTTGACTGTGACTAGTTTGTGTTTTGTGAGTATTCTGTGGCTATCAAGCTGTCAAGCTGAACTGATGAACTGATGAACTGCCTTTTTCATGCCAATAATGTGATTTTTCTTAGTCTCCAAAATAACCATGCAACTCTAAGGCACCGCTATTTGTCTCATAGTTTTATAGCATTTGTTCCCCTTTCCCTCCTCTTAAAACATCTCTTTACTGGCCATTCACAGTATAGAGGCCTTGTAATTACCCCCTATCACATTATGCATCAGAAAAAAGCATGAATCACTGGAAAGTGTTCAGATGTTCTCTTGTGTCATTTTCCACAATCATTCCAGTAAAAGCTTTTTGGGAAACCAAAAATAGTGGAAGAGTGAGCGTTTCCTTGGCACTGATCTTTCATTCTGATGTCAAACCAGGGAGGGATACAGATGCTCTTATCATTTTGGTTTTGGTATAACATGGCACAAAACGAACAGTGACCCTGTATCCTTTCTTGACACAGCTCTTTCATTTGGTGGGGAATACAAATACCACTCTCATTCCCTCGATTACTGATAGGAAGGAATTCACACATATAAAGCAAAAGGCATTATATAGCTATGAATGTGTTATAAACTCTAGTTTAAGTAAAGCGTGACCTGTCTTTAGCTCCACCAAGCAGGTTCTGCTTTCACTCCTGTTAGTTGGTTTGTCTGTCAGCAGGATATCTCAAAAACTTATGAATGGATTTCCATGAAATTTGGTGGACAGATAGACCTCGGGTCAAGCAACAACGTTACCATTAGACGATTATTGTGGGGGTTTTTTAGCCATAAGATAGATAGAGACTTGATTCCAAATCCTAAGGGTATTTTTGGAGGGTCAAGAAATGAAATTAAATACATTTAAAATAAATTGAAATGGTTGGAATTATGTCTTTGGGTGTAACAGCAAGACTTGTTTGGGGTTGGAGGAGTGTCTCTAGTTTTTTATCAGAAATTGTAACTGTCGTCACATCATTAACAAATGGCTGAGTTCCAACATATTTTATGTAGTGATTAATCCTACTTCGGTTGGAAAAATGTGTGTAAAAAGACAACACGAGAATCTCAGGGGAACACGGTGTAGCCAATGAAAAGTAGGAGAAAAAGGCTTGGCTCAAGCTACAGGGGAAGCACCTGTGCAAATGCATCACTGAATGAGCGATCGTCCAGTTAGTGATGCCCCCGTTCTCGGAAGGAATCAACTGACTCATGCTTACAGGAACATCACATCTGAGCACAGCCAAACAATCAAGTGAGAATCCTTTAATGCCAAAAGAATCACAGAAGCACTACAGCAGCAAAGTGAAATTTCTTTTACTCACATTTTTGGAAAGCATTGTCCAGATCAATGAAAACGCCTTAAAATATGAGTTGTGAGATGTCAATGATACCATCTCTGCGTCCTCCTTCCAAGGAATGAAGGGGCTTGTGTAGCGGGCTGCAGAACCTTGCCTTGTTACTAACTTTGCACCCAAAACACGTCTTGCTTGAGTGGAGTGCGTTTTTACACTCTGATCGTGTCCAAGTAGTTCTGCTGACAGCTTATACTGGCCAAGCAAATATTACTAAAACACAAATTGTCACTGAACTTCCCCTGCGGCTTCAATTTCTAGATCACCAATTGAGTAAAACTCTCGGCGCTCTTACACATAAGAAAAAAGAATTTAATGGGAACTGTGAAGTGCAGTTTTGTCAAGCTTGCATGCTTGGTTTGTATTGGTTTGAGAAGGGTTGCCATGTACTGTGTAAAGCTTCAGTGTGACCCGTACTGTAGACGATTACTGCTGTAGTTAGAGGTCTAGGAACATGGAAATGATGCAAAAGAAGAGAGACTGTGAACTTTCCAGTGGGCAATTACATGAAAACCAGTTCCTGTTTCATGCAATGGCCCTGGACATTTGAGGTTTCTCTTTGGTGGAAAAATAAAAGGCTCACCCCAACACAGAACCATAAACTCTGGGGGTACAATACCCACTCTAAGAGTCACTGCCAGGATTGCGTTTTTGTTTCAAAACCATAATGCTCTGCTCTTCTCCTAGCCAAATTAGCCGAGGCAACATTAAACAGAGGGTGAAAAGATCACATTCTTCCAAGCCCATGCTATTCCATGGCATTGCACAGGAGCAAAGAGACGACCAGAATTTCTTCCTAATTGCGTTAAAGCTCTGTGTCTGAGAGATGACGCAGGCAGGGGATTGAGGTCGCTCTCCAACAAGATCTGGTGCTCCTACTCGCTGTCGAGAGGTGAACAGGAAGAAAGGATCTCCTCCAGATGAGATAGTAATCACTGTTCTTACAGCAAAACCCCCGGCTCACCTCTCAACATGCATGTTTTTGGTTTCTTCAATGAAACAGGAAGCACCTGTGTAAATGGTCTCGCTGTCATACAATTGCACTCTCATTATACTCCTTATTGATTATTACTCAGCACAAGGACTGGGGAGTGGGGTTATCTGAGTTCATGAGACGCAGACGAGTCGAAGGAGTAGAAGTGGGCTTCTAGTTAAACTGTCTTCATCCTGTAGATTTTGGATATAATGTGTAGGCCACAAAGCTTTATTTAACATCCAAAAGAGCCTTGGAAATGTTTATTTTTGTGATCTGAGGATATGAAACAGTTCAAATTGCCGTGAATTTCCATCCATGATGAAACTATTAATAGTTTATATACAGTAGCTGAGGGTATTGGCATGTATTTGTAATTGTATGTTGCCTAAAGGTCATTCCAGTTAGAGTAATGCCACGATATGCCAATATCATTCCCTTCAAATAAAGGAGCACTGAATTCAGTCGCTCATCCAGTGAATGATGACAACAAATCCTAAATTTAAATCTTAAATTATACCAATTATATAAATCTTAAATATACCAACAACACAGGGAAATTAATCTACAGCCATGTATTACAAGCTCAGGAAAATTGGGAGACCACTAAATGATGTCAGATTCAGGAACAGAGTAGTTATATTGGAAAGTAACATTTTCACCATCATTTTGTCATATCTGTAGCCATATTCCTATATTCTTTTCAATCCCCTCATGAAAAGAATATTCTATTTCAGTCTGTGGCACCACACACCCTGTGTTCAATGGCTGCTTTCGATCAGCACGTTGCAATGGTTCCCCTCCCGACTGCTCGCCCAGAGGAAACACATGTTGCTCAGAATAGCCTTTAAGAAATAGGGAAGATCTCAATTTTGTATAATTTTGTGATCACCTACACGTGAAATGTTTCAGCCACTGTTCAAACCCAAGAGCTGAGGACCTCCATTATGGCTGCCAGAGGGTATTAACGTCATCTGAAAGCCATTCAGCATGTGAAACTGCTCTACAGTTTCAGTAGAATTAGCACACTTTTAACTTAGATGAATTATTTAGTGTTCAGTTTTTCTGAACCGCTCATGTAGTCGTTTAGTCATCTGTGGATGATTTAGATCCTTTGATTTCTTACCAGTGTTGTATTTATTAACACTTACAGTGCAGTAGTTACCGATGAGAGACATTGAACTGGATGACCCACCATCATGGTGAATGAGGAACATGACCAGTCCTACTTTCTAGTATGTACCCATTAACCACAACTTCAAAAGTGCCACTTAGTAACTTAGCAACCTTGAGGCTCTGGGACCGCCACTGGGGTTTAAGGGTTCTGGTGGCCACAGGCGTTGCTCAGTTCAACAAAGGACACCATTATCTGTGTTGGTGGTCTGACTGAGCCTAACTGTTTTGACACTCACCATGTTACTTAGTTTGGGGTCATACTCCGCTGGACAAAAAGGGGTCTGTCTCATTATACGATTTTCCCACAGAACTGAAAATCCAAGATATTGTAGTAAGAGGAAACTTGGACGAAATACAGTAGACTAATACTAACTAGATTGGTTGATATCTGATCTTTCTGTTTGGGTGACCAGCATTGAGAAACATGCAATTATAGGTTTTGCAAAAATGTCAGAACTTCATTGCTCTTGCATTTTGTGACGATGCAGGGCAGAGTAAGGAGTTCGTACTCTCCCATGAGCACTGGCGTCAGAGAGATCTGGCTTTGTCCATAGGCCTAAGCTTAACAGGCAGTAAAATCTAACATCATCTCCTGTTATTGCTGTCATGGAGGAATAAAGCAGATTGTAATTGTGGCTTATATGCTTGAGCTGCCATACTGCTAAATGACCTAACGCTTGATCTGTTCAGAGGTTACAGAAACAGTGTTCTAGTTCAGTGCTTGATCGTTGTATGTGTCCTTACATCATGTGTACATTCAGTGTGTGGTTAGGAGCCTGGCTTCCAGTCAGCTGCACTGTGTCAGAGAGTACTTCTTATTACCCCGTGTAAATAGTTTACCCCTGCCTCACTCTTTAATTTAACATTAGCAGGGAGCTTGTAAGGCTGGGAATAGCACAGATTGGTCCAATCTCTGCCTAGCAAAAAAGGCAAGAGCAAATGCAACCAGTTTCCTTGCCCTGGGTTGTGGTTGGAGGAATGTCTAGGCTTGATTTCTTAATTGACTTTTCCCACTTTGTCTGGCTTTTGAAGGTGATCTTACCATCTGTTGTGTCAAGTGGAATGGAAGCCAATGCTAAATGCTTTGCTGATCTAGAAATTAACATTGAAATTCAGCGGGCAGCTCCAGCCACACAGTGGGCACAATATTGTACTGCACAGTGATGGCTGTGATGAATCCAATAATTCCACTTTAAACACAATAGCGATCTACCTCTCAGACATGCTCATATGTTGTGCGGAAACATAATAATAAGTCCATGCTTTATTTAATGTACAGCAGGAAAACATCAGCAACAGCCCCGTGGAAGTGCGGAGACAAGCTAAAGTCTCTAGAGCAGAGGAAAAAACGAACAGGATATGGCTTCTAAACTAAAGCTTTAAAATGAAAAGAGAAAACAAATGCAGTAGTTACATGAAGCAGATGATTAATGAAAGCTGCCACGGTTGGTTTTGCCTCTAAGTAGTGAATTCAATTAGTGCCTAAGTGACATCTTTCTCCAGTGGCTAATATCGGGCTGTAAGGACTCATGGGGGTATTATATTTCATAACATATTTCATCAAAAGGAAAACAAATGCAGTAGTTACACTGGGAAGATGATTAATGGGAGCTCCCATAGTACTACTAAGTGACCTTTTTCCCAGTGACCCAATAAGAGGTTCTGATGGCTCTTCAGTGTAACATTTCATAGCAACAAAATTCACCTAACAGGGTTTTGCATCTGATTTTCACGGAAAAGCAACGTTCATTGACCATAATACCGAGGACGTGTCAGTATTATTGCTACATAACACTTGTGTGTTACATGGAATATGTGTTATAAGTCATCATTGCACACTCAATTTACTCCACGTTATTTGGTTTCCGTGATACGATGCACCGTCTGGTGCAGCCGCATATTCCACTGATTCTTTGATTCCAAACAATCCTTTCCTTTTCCTGGAATCGAAGGCTAGATTTTATAGATGGAAAATGTGTTATAAAGATAAATGAGAAAATGTGTCCAAAGGTTTAATTCTGAGATGTCTGGTGCTAACTTTATGACGGCAACACTCAGCAAGCCATGACCGCCTTCACAACTCCATCCAGAAAATTAAGTGACATTTTTCATCATTGTCCCAGGCTGAGAACAGCAGAGAGCTTTAAACCGCTCTATTGTATTTGAACTGCAGTACATAAATTGTCAGTATAAAGTAGTATTCTATACCTTTCACTAGTACTATGGGTAACATAATCTCCCTGACTGCAGCAATGTAACAAAGACAGGGTGCTTATTAGGCTGATTGATGTCCAGGATAAAGCTGTCCAGGCTCCTCAACAGTAGTCTGTGACCAAAGCCATAAATAAAGGTGCCTTTGTTGGAACTTACACTGTTTCCTTTTAAATGAACCACAAAACCACACTTTCCAGCCAGCGCTGCCACCGCTGGGCCCCACTACCTGTAGAGGAAGGGCCCGAGGGCTGTCTGGGATGCGTGACTCATAATGTCCGTGGCTGAGATGCCTTCCACGCACATTCATAGCTGGACCAATAAATCTTTTGCCTCCTCATTCAGCACATGCCTTTCAGTGCTTAACGTTTTGTCCTTTTGAAACTGCAGTTATTCAAGTGTCATTGTCAAAACATTATTGCATATGAAGACATCGTTTACCTCTAACATGTAGTTCGCTATGACGTAGTCCATGAATTTAATAATATTGTGACTGATAAATAGTGATTGAAATGATGAAACTCTTAATAGGAAAAAAGATTCCTCAACCCTAATACATGGAGAAATGACTTTACAACTTTACAATGCCCTTCAATTGCTTCATTTGTTTAGAGGCAACATTCATGCATGTGTTTTTTTTTTAATATTATACGTATTACATTTTAATTTCGCAATCACAATCTAGTCACAGAGTAATAAAGCCTGAACTTGCACCATAATATGCAGCAATCCAAAACATTGTATGTTTTAAAAGAGAGCCCAAGACCTGCTATAATAGAATTACCAGTCAAAACTCTTCATTGGATAAATTCATGAAGAAATCGTTGACAGACCCGGAAGCATGAAGTTCATTAGCCGGTGACAGTTCACGTCCTTTTAATGAAAATACTATCTGTCAATTCAGACTGAAAACTCCTCATACGTTTGGCTTTCCCTAATATAAGGCCTTACTGCAAGGTATAACTGGTCTGCAGTGAGAGATGAGAGAGAGAGATTGAGTCGAGGCATTTGATGATCCAATATTTTTCATCTGTCAAGAAATTACATTGATTTATTCACTTAATATGGCAGATTTGTCATTTTAACATTTTCTGTTACCTATATTCTGAACCAACCAAACTCAATTTTCAATATGTAATACGATGTATTCTCTTATAGAAGGTATTGTCCTTTTTGTGTAAGAAGATAATTACACAGCAGACTGCCCAGTCATAACAACCGAAGATATTGATCAGTCAACTTAGATAACATATCTTTAGCCATTACTGAACTGTGTCATGGCATCAAAATGGTCTGGCTGATCCATATGCTGTTCAGCACTGACCTGCCTAAACAAGCCATATTCCCATAAATACACAGGTTTATATTTCTGTCATGTTTGATAAAACCTGGAGACTTGAACTGACTGACTGCCACAAAGTGAAAAAAACAAAAAAGCTCGAGAGAACCTCGCACCAGTGGAAAAAAATCTCTAATCTAAGTAAGTGCTGCCACATGTCCATGTAGACTTCAAGCAACCGTCATGTAATAGGAGAAATGCAGACAAGCACAGATAGATTCTGTCTTGCGGTTTGCCATCAGATTCACAAATGAAATTACCGTTCTGTCTGCAGTGATTGCAGAATAATATTTTAAGTTACAACCATGGAGGGATGCAGTGAAGGAGACATCTGGAGTGGTCAGGGACTTCAAACAAACTTAATGTAATGTAACGCCAACTGTCTTGTCAAATGTGACCTGTTTGAGGTGTATTTTCATCTAATGCCGTGTTCAAGTACAGTCAGTATCTCAGACACCATTGATCAAATTTTGACAAAACTTAAAATTACACTGCTTGGCCTGAGGGGGGCATCATATTATTTGTTTGATTTTCCACATGTCACACCTCTGATTGGATTTTGCTGAAACTTATCCAGCGATTCATCATTCCATACATGAAAACACACATCCCTGATCCCACATCCACGCGAGTCTACCGAGCTCTAATCCCAAAACAGCAATTATGATTCCTCTCCCATTTGGCTAGCTAGGAAGTCAACATTTTGTTATATATATCATGACCCTCTGTGTAAACTGGAATGAGTCTCAGATACTACACTTTGAAAAAATGCAGACATATAAATCATATTATGATGTATCATTTCAATCAGATATTGCTCCAGGGCAGTTTCTGATGAGTCAGCAGGGGCAGGTGTCAGTAGGAGCCACAATGTTCTGGAGGCTGGAAAGAGCATTTGGAACAATCCAAGGTGCATTAGAGTGGGTTTGAACATGACATATCATTACTCCAACAGTCACTTGCCTACTCATTTGCACATCTCACAACATGGTCATAAACCTGTCACTGGACTTTCAAAGACACCCCATCTAGCAACTCAGTAGCTTGGAGATTAATGAGGCATAATTGGGAACACATGCGACAAGGAATTCTTATTAATGAGGCTCTTCCACATATGGACCACCGAAAACGTGTTATAGCTAGCAAAGATCTGAAACAATATAAAGTATTTGCTGCGCCCAGTGGAGACAAAGACTTGTCACAGTGATATTGGAGAATTTACTTAACCTCAGGCAATGATGTAACAGAGCGATAATAATCGTGTCCTGATGTCTCACGGTGGCATCTTTGCTACCGACCTGTTTTTCTCTCTGATCACCTCTGGTCAGGTTTGGACTTGAGTATTTTTACAGCATAAATGAACACAGACTTTCCACTAAGATCTGTCAGCAGGGGATGAGTAAAAGTCTGCCTGGGCCACATCCATCGGAGGAAGATTCCAGATTACGGCTGTTGCCAGCAGGCTGATTCAGAACACATGTGCTGGAGAGTCGAGAGGAGGAAGCCTGTGAGCTGGAAAGACAACAGCCGAGACTAATACAGCTACTGCATTTAATCCTGCTTTATTGAGTGAAGATTCAAAGTTCTTTAAAATGTTACCACAATTGAGGCATCCTGGTGGCGTCCCATGTGTGATGCCTACAGTCACACACTCACCATTCCCTCACACTCACACACTCACCATCGGCCCTGTTTCTTTCTATTTTATACTAGTAAGCAGGAATACCATTTAAAAATCTTTAAAACGTGATGTACTTTAATATTTGCCTTACCCTCTCTTTTAAATTTGCAACTCAATAAACCATAATCCTCCTCATCTGTGGCAGGCATCCGAAGTTAGCTTGATGTCAGCAATGACATCATCTCCCAGACATTATCCACCATGTTACAAACAGCTGTAGCTATTAGTGATATTCATCGCGGATGTAACAATTACAGATGAATTATGGGGCAGCAGAGGCAATCATGATTTTTTTGTGTTGGTCCGTAAGTCACTGATAATCCTCCAACGTTAGCAGAAAGATGCGCCCTGGCCAGGGCTGACAGTCTGAATTACTGCCTGGCTGGTCCTGGCTGTAAGCATGCTAATCTTTCCTTCAGGGTGGTCACGCCACTGGGTCACATCCAGCGCTCTTCATCCATGGCTTAACAGAAAAGCCCAACAGCTACCCCGAAGAATTGGACCACTGTATATGTGGAGTGGAATGATGGGAAAAATAAGGGTGAGGTGTTGTTTATTTCAGGAGGTTGGTCGCGGTATGATTCCACTCAGTGTGTGTCCTCTTCTGATTATCGAGCAGGATGTATTTTTCATGACATAAAACAGTGATGATTCCTCATAATATACATAGAGAAGAGCAGGAAATGGCTGCTGCTGCTGCATTTATTATTCCAGTGACAATACTTTCCATCTGTAACCAATCTATAGACTCAATGGTGCATACTTAGAGGAATATCTCTCCTGAAATTTCCATTTGTTAGATGAAGAATATAGAAAAGAAAACTACAGAAGTCTATAGAATTCAATTAGATGTTTTTGATCAACCTTATCTAACAACTAGCCCATCCATGTCCGTGATGTCCATGACACCTGTACCGCGTGACAAGGGATCCTTGCAGCTCTACAATACAGTGAGCATGTGCTCAACAGTCTTGACCAATCATATTATTATTAATTCTTTGCAGACCTAATCCTGGTCAGGTAGCTGGCGACATTGGCTCCACAGTAGCAACTATTTGAAAATGAAGAATCTGAACGTCTCCAGAGGAAACCATGAAGGGATACTGCTATTAGCAGTCCGGGTGGGCTCTTCTCCAAGGATCTGATTATCCAAAAACTTTTTCTTTCAGGCGTTTTGGCTTACTATGTTTCAGGTAGGACTAATCTGTTACTTACATATGTTTACGTCTATACGTGGAACGCTAACATTTGGTTATTGTATTCCTGTGCTGCCTAGGGGACTGTATTTTGTTATTTGGGAAAGGACTGATTGGGGATATCTGTGGCACAGGAACTTGGAGTCCCAGTGTCTCAGATTTAATAATATAAAGGCCTTCCTGTATTGAAGGTTCCCATTTCCCAGTCTGTCTTTACTACTATTTGCTGAAAGTGGAAACAGAGTGCTAAATAGATACACTCACAAACAAGTCCCTAGAGTCCAGCCAGACATGCACTATTGAGCTAAAACTTCTGTTCACCACTAAAACTCCTTCTGAGAGTCATTCCCTTCAACCTTTGATCATTTTCCGGGAAAAATAACGCTAGATAAAGTACATTTCTTATTACTTCTCTGGACCGAGGGGTGTCAGTTCTCAGAGCATATGGGGGGGATGCTAAAATCAAAGTATATTAGCTGCTTGGCGCTGGCTGTTTGTGCCAGTTATGAAGTCATGGAGGGTGAACAAAGCAACAGGTTGGAAACAAATTACATGTGAGGAACAAATCAGCATCGCAACCACATAAGCTGAAAATGAGCTGCAGCTTTTTGGAGCGGCTTTATACAGGTACTTGATAAGATTGATCTGCTGTTTCACACAAAGAGCTCCCACTCGAGTGTGTGGGAATGGAAACTGCATCACTTTTCTGTTCTGGTAAATGAGGGGTGAAGGACTAATGGCGATGGAGTCGGGGTGGTGAGGCTCCATAATGAATGCTAAAGTAATGGCACTGGTGTGTTAAAGCTGAGGGGCAGTAAAAAGGTACTTTGTTTGTTTATGTCATTGCGTTAGCACAGCGGTGCCTTAACTTCAGAAAGCTCACTTGTAGTGCGGGACATGGGAGTCTATCAGCTGAGGTCAGATATATGTTTATCCATCAAATACCTGTATCTCTGGCTTCACTTTCCCAAACCTCAAGAGAGATTTTCTGACAGCTCTCCCCCAACTGGCAACCAATCAATCAAACGTGTTTTTCCTCCCCGCGGTATGGTTAGGACAGTGGCCATGCTGATTTCCTAACCACCATTTTTTGGACCGAGGCGATTCATCATGAGGCGATATTCATTCTGGTAGCGGGGCATGAGGAGTCTGAGGGTTAGACGTGGTGGTGGATGACGCCAGTGGAGTGGAGATCAAGGTGTGAGCGAGTGGAACGTCGCAGTTACTCCTGTCTCCTTCCAAGCACACGCAATACGACCACGCGCACTAGCGAGCAGCGTGATGAGACCCTTGCGATTGGCAGTGGGCACTCGACCAGAATCCCTGCTCACTTAGCTCCCACTCAGTCCCGCATCTGGCAATCACATTACACCGGGTGCACCAAATGGATATTAATGATGATAATAGAGGCAAGGAGAATTACCTTATTTCACTGGGTTGTTGTGACCGTGAAGATTACATAGTCAATTTGGGAGACTGGGTCAGATGGAAAATGTTGGCCTGTTGTTCACCGTGATTCAACGTGGAGCGGCCCCAGCATTCAAACGTAACGTCTGGGAATTTTTTCTCTCAGAACAGCAGAGCACTTTTCAATTATGTTTAAAAAAAATGGGAAAACCATACAGTTTGTCAGAAATAGCACACCTGTAATCACAGAAAATCACAACACCATGAGTTTTATTGGATAAAGGTTTTTCTTGTACTGTTCCAAATATGTCAGTATTGTTCGTTGATGGCATGGGACACCTACAGCCTTGGCTTCAGTCACTTTTCAGTGTGTCTGTGGTGCTGTTATATCATAGTCAAAGCAGCGCAAGGCTCTCTCAGTCACTGTCACTGTTTTGTTGAGGGTATGGCATACCGCATGGCCAGAATACCTCTTCAGATTGGCTTCTAAAGTAAACTGAGATCATTTGTGCAATGCTACGACATCAGAGATTTAGCAAAGGCAGACCAGCATTTGGTAAGTTTCCATGCATCCCCTCCTGGTTGACCTGCACGGTGGCGCAGTGCTTGCACTGCTGCCTCACAGAAAGAAGGTCCTGGGTTCGATTCCCACCTTGTGCGCTATATTGACTCTGGGGTGCCCAGGTGGGTTATCTCCTGGGCCTTTCTGTGTGGAGTTTGCACGTTCTCCCCGTGCTCACATGGGTCTCCTCCCATAAAAAAGAACCCCATCTAAAAACATGCAGAAAAACGCTCTCCTGTCCTGTCCCTGACCACGACAAGGACGTACATCTGGAATTGGTCCCCGGGTGCCGTAGGAAAAAGGCTGCCCACTGTTCCTGGCTGCCCCTGGAGGAAGGACAGGAACGATGGGAAAATGCAGAAGATAAATTCATTCAGACACCGAATGAATTGTTGTTGTGTTCAGCGGTCACTACCCCTTGCGTGTGTGTTGTGTGTGTTAGTGTATATGTGCACCCATAATGCAGTGAGGATGGAGCATCTGAGGCCTTTTTGCTCCAAACTGGTGTCACTGATGTGTCTCCTTAGGCAGATGTTAAGACGTATTCAAGGTTTGGTTTGGCCAATATATTGCCAGATGCCAGATTGATTTCATATTTTAGTCCAATAGTGGATGCACTAGCCTATACAACTAATTTTCATCCATGTGTTTCCCAACATGTTACAGAATAGCGTCAGCAGGACACTCAAGGGCTGAGAGAGCCTCTCTACTAGCGTTTTCCACCCACCTTAACCTGGGAAATGTATACATTTACCATGTTCCCACATTTACCGTAACGTATACATTTTGGTTGTTTCGTGGTTTCTGGCGATGTCCTCCAGAGTATATATTACTGTCTGACCCTCTCACCATCTCAAGCCAGCCATGTGCTGAAACAGTTTCCCCTGTCTGTTTTCTGTCCTGCGGTTTATGGGAAAGCTTGTATTTCCAGGAGATTTGTTTGAGGCTTCAAACAAACACTGGAAACACCTCAACTGGATTTGAAATTAAGCTGGAGCCTAATCAAGAGACCGGTGGGTGAATGCACACAATCAGCAGAAAGACCCACCGACCAAAGACAGAGATGGTTGGAGAGGACGGAGGAAGAGTTGTTCAGGCGCCACAGAGAATGCTCTTGTTATTACAGGGGACAAATAGCCTTTGCTGTTTTTTGATATTTATTGACAGATTCATTCAAAAGACATTTTTGGTTCGTGGATTTTCCCATACCAATAAAAATAAAGAATCAGGAGTTGCTTGACATATATTAATTTATGTTTTGTTTTTAAACTAATATCATCAGTTTGCATGACGCAAAATGAGTAACTGTTGAAATGTTGATAATATATCATATTGTTACTAGATTTTGTCAACCTGAAGGGAATGTATGACTGCACTGTCCCACTGCAGCCTCTCCGCGACCATCGTCAGCTTCTTCTTCTATTAGTCACTCGGCTACTACCAACAGAAGGTCTGTGCTATTACAACCTTTGGCATTTCTTGTTGTTTATCTTCCCCAACAATTTACTGACCTTCTCTTAATTTCAAACCTGGTGCCATTGTAAACAAATTGGATGAAGTATGATAATATTATTTAAAGGATTTTCTGCAACGGCAGGCCCTGTTTATGTCTCCTGCCAGAATGGTAGGAAAGATCTGGGAGTTGCTCCGAGGCGTCCAAGGTAAACAAGACGATATAATGATCTTCCCAGGTGATTTTTCTGTGTTATGAAAGCAGCCAAGACTAAAAGCATGGTAACGTCAATGCCTAGTTGGCTTCAAGCTTTGTCTATTGAATTGTCTATTCTTACTTATGTGAATATTTAGGACTAGGTTTTCAATCCAACTCATGCAAATAAAAAAAATTGGAAGGGATTACCCACCTGCCTGTTTCAGCTATTACTGTTGAACAATACGTAACAGAATTTGCGACAGCTGACTCTGTTTTGCTCCCAATGGACCAACCATTCACCTTCATAGAGAATTTACTGTTGAGATCATTGGATGTTATTACAGTTTGAGAAAAAAATATTTCTAATGAAGAGAAAAAATATCCAAATGTTTTTTCTCTCTCTGTATTCATAGTTTCTAACAAAATCTACATTACATTATGCAGTGTCTTGTTTTTGAACCATAGTGCAGCAGAAATGAGAAAGGTGTGATGAACGGTTCACAGCAGAGTAAGTTTTCCTATGAGAAGAAAGAATATGAATAAGAATAAAAAGGAATAGAGATATCACAATTTACAACATCGCTGGCCCCAAATGGCTAACTGGATATCATGGATATTCATCAACCTCCTATCACAAATAAGCACGTTTTCAGCCTGCAGGCCCGTCACATGTCTGCATGTCTGCATTTTTGATTTTTTTTTTTGTTTTACTTCGTGCTCGTGCCTCTTTTTTGGTTTGGCATCCTCCATTTTTTCCAGTTATTTTCCCCAGCATGGGAGCAAAAACTTAATACTAGCTAATGGCTGCATCTTCCTTTTTGACAGGGTGTTGAGGAAAATATTCTGTGATTTAAGGCCGAGACTTTCCAGTGCACAGATATAGCACCTCTGGTCTAGTAACTTTTTTTTGTCTGAGGATGTAGCTGCTATACTGATCACAACTTCATTTATATTTTATATCATATTTTTTAATCAGTGCTCATCTATGGCACTCCCCAAAATGCATGCTTTTGTGACTGCATTGGACATGATTTTAGGGGAGCAGCTACAACCGAACTGGATGGCTTGGCACCCTCAGTACTTTGGGGCGCTTGGGATCTCCAGTGCTTGGTGTGTGAGTCTCTTTAACAGTTTCTGCAGATGTCTGAGATATATGATCCACCCTTGCCTCTGGGCATCATGTCACCCTCCTATCAAAACACCCTGCACACCTCAACACTCTTCAGCCAACAGTCCAAACTGATCCTGACCAGAACAGAGTGCACCAAACTCCCCTGACGGTTTTCACACATTTTCATCCGGACTGAGATCATTCATGAGCAGACGCTGAAGAGGCTTTGGGCAGACTCCTCGGTGTTTTGTTTCAGCACTGCCACGCTTCTGCTGAATGGAGGACACAGGCATCATCCCTCTCAGAAGAAATGTGTTAAATGAACAGAGAAGATCTCTCCCGATCTTTCACCCCGGCCTCTGAAAATGTGCGTGCCCATTCACACAGCGCAAATAAAAACATTGTCAACAACTCACCACAATCAATAAATTTTCCATGTTTCATGGAAGTGACTAAAAAGAAGAATGTTTTCAACAGATTTTCACGTGGGCAGTTAAAAATTGCAGATGTTCTCTATTTTTTGTTATTTCCTATGTGTCTTGTTTGTCTGTCTGTCCCTAGATTTTTGTGTCTACAGGATGTGCAGGCGTATGTGCGTCCTCCCATCTGTCTGTTAGTCTTTCCCTGGTATATTGCGGCTACGTTTATGGATAGGTAGTGGGGAGATGATGGGAAATTAAATCGGTTAGCCTGTCTGGTCATCTTTACTCACACTCTTAACACTCTTCCCAGGGGGACAATGCAACTGTCTTGTAGCCGTTGCGTAAGCTTTGCTGGAGCTCAGCAGCATCGCAAAACAGTATTCTGCATTTTTATGGTCCGTATTAGTGACCATTACGATGCATGATCCTGGTAAGAAGTTATGCTGGTGGTTCGCCTCTTGCCTTTAAGCACAAATACTCACTGGCCGATGTGTAACAACTGGTGATTACCAACCAGATCGGCGCCTGTTGCTCATTACCGGTGAAGTCTCCAGAATGCCTGGCATCGTTGAGTGGGTCTGCATTTTGGAAGTCAACATTTTGCAGGGATGGAAGACATTTGTACTTCATACCAAAGACAGCTTGAAGTATTTTCAGGATTTATAATATCCAAGCTCTTTTTTTTCTACTCAAAATAAGTCATCACCAAATGCAACTTATTATTATTTCCTGTGGAATTCTAATAAATGAAACACACATCAGAGTATCTCACTGAGGGTGGATTGCACCATACGTAGCAGCAGTGAATATTTTCTTTGGCCTTATAAAGTCACACATATCTTGTCAATGACTACCATGTACTGCATAACTGTAATTTAAAGTACTGTATTTAGTCAATAACTCTGCCATGCAACACGGTAAATAGACCAGTAATGGAGTAGTGGAAGGGAGAGTGGAGGTGTGGGTGGTACAAGTGAATTCCTCAGCCAATATGAAGCCCATTACATTCTTCAGTTCAAGCTTAAGCTCTGCGAAGATATAATGCATCATCTACAGCCTCTACAGGAAGTATAAAGTAGTGCATACTTTCAGAAAGAGAGAGGGAGAGAGAGAAAAAAAGAGAGAGAAGGGCAGGAAAGGGGTTTCCAGAAAAGGGATTCCCTCCATCATAATGTACACATGTGTTATTGTTTCACAACGAGAAGTAGTCCTGGCACAGACCCGTACATGGGTCACGGACAGTCAAATCCAAGATGGAGGAATGTGACAGCAGCCGGTTTTATTGCCTTAGCCATGCATCCAAATGCTTTTACAGCCTCTTCTGTGAGGATCAAAGTGAAAAACTGTAGGCAGACTATAAAGATGACATTTTGCATTGAGAAAGCACCACAAAGGTGAAAGATGCAGACCAGAGCACAAGCGGTGATGGTTGTAATATATGAGGTAGATTGTGGTAATACAAGACGTCTGCTCTCTGGCAGGTGCACTTGGTGGAAGCTCATTAAACCGAACAGAACGTCGAATTAAAGCTTAAAATGTAATTACTGGTCTCTTTCCTTTTCATTTTCAGATGCTTATCGTGCGGTGAGCTTTCCCCCGAAAACTTTCCATTTGTTTTCCTGTTCAGCTGTACTTGCCTCATTTATTTTTGGGATCAGTTACAGAAACGGGCCTCCTGGCATCCTCTGATTGCTGCCTGTCAATCATCTGGTGTGTTTAATGGCCCAGCCACATGGGAATACTGAGGCACCACAACAGAGGCTTTTTCTGGCTCTGCAGCAGAAAAACATCAACACGACTGCACACTGAAAACGAGCTGGGAGTCAACCTGAAAAACGATTACTCTGATGTGTTGACAAAGACCTTTGTCGATTGCGACGCTTGCAACAAGGACTACGCATTTTTGCCTCTCTAATGACACTTCCTCCTCTTTATGGGCTCCCCACAAGTATATGAACCGCTCCTGCAGTGCATTTTAGGACACAAGTAGTGCACATCTGAGGTCAACACTGAAATTAAGGTATAGATTTCAATGAACAAATTGGGCTGTAAGCTAAGACCTACCAGCTCTGCTAACACTAACAATGTTATGAAGCAATAAGGCGTATCATTACCGAAACTCCTTTAGAGATAATCATTGAATGATGTGTCTTTATATTCCAAAAATGTGGACATTCGGTCAAACTGGAGCTATCCTCATTGGCATCCCTGCAAGAACATCAGTCATTTTGCTGCCAGTAGAGAAATGAGAGAAAAAAATGGGCCCTTGCCAAAAGGGAAGATAAAGTAGTAAATTAATTAAACCTGCATGCTGTAGATCCGTGGTAGGTCTACAATATATGAGCAGGACTGGCCCATTCTTTAATAAAGAGACACAATGACAAATTGTTGGAGTTGATAAATTACTTTTTGAGTTGAGGGACATGCGAATTCATGTTGAAACTCGTGTCAGTGAATATCTGACGTGAATATCATTTTACAGCAGATAAAATAGAATGATTTAAAGCTGCAGTAGACATGAAGCAATCTTCCGCACTAAATCGTTTCACTTGCAGTATCCATTAAAGTTCAAGTAAACAATTTTTTTCAGTGAAAGTGCCTGAGACAGAGTCTGGTCTCGGTCTCCAGTCTCAATATTACTTTTCTATTGTCTCGGTCTCGTGTCTGTTTTCACTCGGACTCATCTTGGTCTCGGTCACTATTGAATGTTGGCTTGACTGTTTCACGCCTATCAAATAATTTTTGAAAGTTGCACAAAGTATGTTTTTCTCCACATAACGTATCCCACATATTGGCTGTATGCAATCCTAGATTTGTCCCTGCTGATGGAATGCCAAACATCTTTAGAAAATTCTTTAATAGGCAGGAAGTAAACTAAAAAAAACATATGAGCTCACACACACACCAGCCACACACTACAGCCAGCAAGTTGCAGTCTCTTACCCCCACAAGATGTCGAGAATATATGGACACTGTTGCTCTTTGTCTCCAATAGAACTCGATTTGGTGGTGGTGACTACAGCCCTGCAGGGCAGAGGGCTGAATATTGCATCATGTTATTTGTAGGTCTGACACGTTTCAGTTTCACCTTGCCAGGGCAGTTCATTACCCCGAGGCATTGCTGGACACCCATGATGCTTCCTCAACAAGGTCACCTACCGCTTTTGAACTGTAGAGGAAAAATCCACTCAAACGTATCATTCCAAAGTGCATCCTGGAAATGGCGTAACAGTAACACTGCAGACAGATCGTCGTTTTGGTCCTGGTGCTAGCTTTTGCAGTAACTGCGGAGTGGAAAATTCTTGGAGAAAAGTCCTGAGACATCGAGACGGACGGAGAGTGATAGCAGCTGCTAATGAGGTTTACTGTCACAAATGCAGGTAACCAAAAGAGACACTAGTCATGAATGTTGGCCACTCCTGATGATCTATCCGCCAGACTGATTTTAAGTGAGATGTCTCTTTGAGGTCCCACATTCTTTCTTAGAAATGAAAATGATTTTTCCCTGTATGACAGGTTCATTACTATCCAAACGACTCTCGCTGAATATTTGTCCAATCCAAACGACCATAAATAATTTGAGATGGCACCGTTATATCATCAAAAACTCCTTCAGTCTGGACTGGAATAACTTGACTTGAGGAAAAAGGCTCCAGTGGCTGGCCATATAAACCATTCGGCAGGATACTTGGTACCGTTTCTCCAGGCCAACTTGATCTCCATTTGAGATAATAGATGTTCTTCTGTAAACGTTTTCTCACTTAATAGACATCACACAAGTTAATGGTGGCAGATCTGAGGGAAAATCAACACTTCTCTTAATTTGCACTGACGTGTTTTCCTTGCTGTCACGGAGGATTAGGAAATACATCTTCACTTGAACCTTTTTCAGTGCCATGTGAACTGTCAAAGTCACGTTAACGTTAAATGGAGCTTTACATGTTTGTCTCTGCAGATGGAATATAGTGTAAATGACGACAATAAGGAAGTTCTCTTCTCCGATCAAGAATGCGAAGGCAAGAACACACTGCTATTCTTCAAGGACTCATATTTGGAGACATTCTCCAGGCATTAATTACTCGATAAATCTGCGTAGTGTAGTCAGCGTGTCGGTTCTTCCAGAGATTCATGGGAGCACTTAGTGTTTGTTTTTCTTCAACATAGTTATGGAATGATGAATGTCTTAACCACAGGCCTTAAAGAGATACCACTGCACCTCACACTCTATTAGCTCCGTATTACTAGAAATAGGAGACCGCCTGATTGCTGATATCAATCTCTGATCAGATATATCAGAATAAATGAAAACTCTGGCGGTGGTGAGGATCATTTTTTCGAGGGACAAGGGTTCATTTTCTGGTCTGGAACTGAGTGCCACTAAGTTTAGACAGACGTTGCATGAGTCCACAAAGTCAGTTTCCCATCAGCTGTCAACTGCCAGTATGATATCACTGTTTACAATTCTGCTTCTCTGATTTCCACAATATATCCAGGAGGGAATTTTTCATTTTAACAAACCAATTTGACTGTCCTGGTTCATGAGAATAACATTCTGTGCCTTTCATCAACCCATGAAAAAGGTACATGTGAATCAGATCAGATAGGTGTGGAGAATTTGTGAATTACCTGATGTTTATATTCTTCTACAGTATTGACTTAGGTAATTACATTTGATTCAATGTCTTTAAAATAACGAAGTATCATTGGTTCATGGTTGTAGGATTTTCATGTGAAGAGTTTTAAGCCATTTTTGCCTCAGCTTTTCCAAGGATAGATTCTATAAAATACTTGTAAAACTCACTTAATGATAGTATAATAATAACAGTAATTTAATATATAATATTATTATTATTATTATTATTATTATTATTATTATTATTATTATTATTATTATTATTATTATTATTATTACTATTATTATTATTATAATAAAGTAGCTGCTAAACAGTCTTGACCAGTAGCTGTGTTATGCATAATGTCATTGTAGTATGTATTTATGTAATCTGTATTTCTGTATGTGTTTCCGATAAGTATTCAATGAGGCAGGTGTAATAAGTGGAAAAGCATGTTTCAGCATCCAATTGAGTATTTCCTGTTGGACTTGCTGATACTGCAGTTCAGTCTCACAGCAGAGCCCAGTACTGTACCATGTGTCTTCATAGACATATTAAAGAACTATTTATTGGCTCCGAATGAAAGCACATGTAATGTAATACTTGTGTGACCAATCAGTCACGTAGCTGACGCTCATTGGGAACTTGCTAAATAGCCCTGTGCTCAGGTTAAGTCAGCCGGCTGACCTCATAGTTCAAAGCACAATAATTCAATGAAATGCTTCATTCCATGTTGCGTTAAATGGAAGGTTTCTGCATCTGGTTCATCCGGACCTCTATGGGGATTATTTTAGCACGATAATAATGTGGAAGATTGTGTACCTCCACTTCCTGGATAGTATTTACTGAATGGACAAGCTTATCTAGACCAGATGTGATTGTACACGAAACAGTCACATCTGGCCAGTTAAAAAGACACCATAAAGTGCATCCCTAGAGCTGTGGCAAAGAAAAGGAGACTATTGCACAGTAAATCAAATTGAAGTGATTACACACAGCCAGTCACTAAATTGAAGGTCCATGGTGGTATGCAGTCATAATACTGACTGGTATACAGTCAGTATTATACTCTATATCATGTACGAGAGTAATCTTACATGATATAGAGTATAATACTGACTATATTTCTCCGGGCCTCTTGTGTCCTCATTGTCCAGATACAGTATTCCAAAATGTTGATCAATGGCCATCTACAACAAAAGAGCAGCTGTTGTTCACACACTTGTGAAGGATCTGCCCCCCCTTTTTTCCCATGAAGCAGCAGAAGTTTTGAAATATAAACTTTTCTCACTGTAATGAAGTGCAGATGCGACTTCCTAGTGTTCATCCGCTCAAGGGATTTGTTATTCTCAGTCTTTGTTTCATGACAAAGGGTTTCGAGATCCCAGCTAGGTGAAGCAAAACATTGGGGAATTGCAAAGTTTGCATTTCATCCCCTGCGATCAACAACAACCTGCTTTAAATGTATAACTGAGCACAAACTCACGAGATGAGGTTGAGATTGTAGAAATGTTGGCAGAAGGATGAGGTACTGTGAACTTAAGTTAAGCTTTGACCGAAGTGTTGATCCACTTCAATGGTCTGAGGCTTTGAATCTGATGGTATGAAGCCTGCAGATGATTGGTTCATGATAAACACATTATTGTGAGCTGCCTTTACTGCCTTTCCTCTCTGTGTCAGTCTTTGTGTGTGTGTGTGTGTGTGTGTCTCTCTCCCTTGCTGACAAAAACAGAAACACCCGTGTATCACATTGGAAAGCAACAAACCAGCATGCACATGAAGAGATATGATCAGGTGTTCTCACTGTGCAGTCAGCTGTTGCACGCACTTGACACCTCTGATCAGTCCTTATGGGTGACATGCGTCCTGATCAAGAGATTAGAGGATGTGTGACGGGGAGATGTCAGAGCCCACCCACCAGGATGAAGTGGAACCATGTTTTCCCTATTATGTTCTCATGTCACCCCATAACTTAATTTTTTCCTTTATTGACAGTTCACAGTGCAGGCAGACTGGGGAGAGAGGGAGGGATGACATGTGACGAAGGTCCAATGGGAACCCAGGACGCCGTGGCCACATGATATGCGACCCAGCCAACTGAGCCAGCAGGACGGCCTCATCCCCCTGACTTCTGTTGACATTGGTACGGCGTTATATGCCGACGCAGAATTGCAGAAGCGCTGATAGAAATCACACAGCGGGTTAGAGGTCTGGATAGCAGCAACTTGGCATGTTTGCGGAGATGCTGGTCACAGTGGCACACAGTGACTTACTCTTTCCCATGATGTGGCAACCGCTAGCAGTATGGAGGGCAGAGTTAAATTGCTCCAGCGGGGAGTGTGGTACAGGGCATTTAAAGTGACTGAGGGTATGTAAGACTTCACATGCTGTTATGAAATTTCAGCAGATGTGTTTCATTCGTTGCTGTATCATTTTTTTGTTTATGGTTCTATTGGCAAAACTCCTCGCTTCCAATAAAAACATACCATAAACTGAAGCCGCTCAAAGACAAAACATAGTGGGGTTATTCACTCACTGTTTAAGTTATGGTTGCTAGGCAGTATTCATAGCAATATTTAACTTAGTTTTTTTTCAGCTACAACTAATTTGGCTTGGGATGTTTTGAAAATGTCATTTTAATGAATTGAAAATAACATGTTAGTCACAGCTTTTCCTATAACAAACAGTAGTAATGTACCTGTTGGCTTGAAGTCCTACTCTATGTGTCAAATAGAGGCAGAAATTATGCAGGGCAAACCTGTGTGTGTGTACTAATAGAGCCTCATACAACTGCAGTCGGCAAAAACTCTCTAAAGAAGAAGTAACTGCAGTTTCTTGGCACGCAAGATTAAATGCAAGCTTAACCCAGCCCCTGCCACTGTGCTGCAGTTAATTCTTGTGAATGTCACATCCCTTTTGAAAACTCTCTGATGTTAGCTTTCATGTAAACACCCTAGGAACAGGAATTTTCCTTCAGGAGTCTTTTGACCGAGCCTCCTGCTCTCTGCTTTGCTGTCAACAGTTTTGAATATCTGCAGTTCAGTCGGGGTGAAACAGCCCTGGAGATATCTGAGCCGACAATTACTGTATCCTCTTCCCGTGAGGACTCTCTTCAAGTGACCTGTTTCACTGCAGTCCAACTGACCAAGGCAGCTACATAATAAAAGTTCTGCAAACGCATCACATCTGGACTGTAAAATGGCCTCATTATTATTTGGCTGTGCCATTATAAAGTACGGGTAGGGCATCTATTGTACTTCTTCATCTATTTGGCAGTAAATTATATTTCTTAATTAATATCATTGTCTTGTGTTGGTGTCCGGGTGATGCCACTTGAACGATTCAAAATCAAATCTTGAGCTTTGACGTAAAGACCCGGAGAAATTCTTATGAAGCATCAGCAAGCTTACCGGTGCTGATCCAACGATTTACACAAGTACGTCCACTTACACGAGGTGCACACATCCACATGTTGGAGCTGAGATAAATAGATCCACTGAGATACTTCAAACCAAACCTACTGTAGTTAGGAGAGCACATCTTCACTAGCAAAAAAATAAATAAATAGTCCCCTTGGTCTGCTGTCAAAACTTTCCATGATCCATTTGCATGTCGTCATGGTTTCAATGGATGAAAGATGGAGGATTACTTTATAAAACCACTCTGATCAAACAGCTATTGTGGCTGGAGTGGCAGGTTTAACCACTCTAGCTCCAAACTTTAGCTAAGCAGCTTACACATCAGGATCACAATATAAAATTCACAATACCTCCAAGATACAATATGACAGCTGTATCATCTGCTGAATGATTATACATAATCCATTCATTGCACTTTCAGTCTCACACCAGACATTACCCAATGAAAATAAAGTATCCAGATGTGATCTATTCATAAAGTGCTGTTTATTGTTCTCTACAGGGCAGATCCACAATGCTTTGTCCCTATAGAACAGAGTATGCAGCAAACCAGCTTTCATTATTTATTGTATATAATAAACAGGCCCATCCCACGCCACTTTCCTAAATATGAAAAGCTCCCGAGGGTTCAATGTATCAAAATGAGAACATTTACAAAAGCCACAACAATATACACTTTATTTATGAATAGAAAAAAGGGGCTTTGTGCTGTGGAGTTTTTTTTTCTCTCACCACTGAGAAACAGTAAAGGGTTTTAATTGAATGGAAGACCTAGGAGGCATATGCCAGTACCATTCAAAGAACCACTACCACAACACTGCTTATTCTCTGTAGCGAGTTATAAATCCTCTCTATGTCATACAAAAATGTTTTGTGGAAACGTTGAGTAACGCTTGCCAATACTGTGAGAACAATCCACTTGGTAATACTCGTGCCCAACCACCCCTACAATCACGATGTTAGAATATACAGTTGCCCCACCATCTAAAGAAGGCTTGGAAATGGAAACCTGAAAATCAGTAAGTCATAACTCTTAAATATTTACATCGCAGCTCTCGGATGATTGAGTGAACTTGGGGAGCACTTCGGATGATAGTCACTTGATTAACCTCTCAACGGAAGAGCTAATGGTGTTGCTGTATCGTACATTAGCGAGATCGTTAGCAGACTAATGTTTCCTCGCATCACAAGGCCATATGTTGATACATGGCAGCGCTTCAAGACCGCGTTCCCATCCCGTCTCACGAACAGCTAGGAGATGAAGGGGGGTTATTTTCAGTATGTGCTGGATCACATTCTTAAAGGTATGTTGAGGGTTTTTTGATCCATTAGAGAAATCAACTTCCAATCAAGTTCAGAAAAAGTGAAATGCCAGGAGATCTAATAAAACAACTTGGTTCATATTGCTTATTGAAAATGATCACTAATTTGCTCATTTGGGGTAAACATCCATGATAAGTGCATGCAGCATCCATTATTCTATTACCAGCCAGAGTGCCGTGCTAAGTTTGGACCTTTAGGTTTGCCTTGTATTGTACGCTCGATTGCATTGTATAAGAACCCCATTATAGAAGAACCCCAAACAAAACATTCGATTGTGATTGGTAATCCTCGAGGGTTGCACGATCCCCTGGAAATCAGCTCGGCTTTCATGTGGGTAGGTGCTGCATACAGAGCAGGCAAAAGAGCAGCTGGACTTGTGGGGTCCAGAGGAATGGAAACTCTCTCTCAGCAAGCCAAGCCTCGTGTATGGCCAGGCTGCTCTGACTCCAGCGTGAAGTTGTCTTTGTTAGATAGGATCTAGGATCAGTTTACCAGGCCCCGATCCAAATGCACAAACCCTGATGAATGCAAAAATTAATCCAAGAGCAGCGTGAGGGGACAGCTTTCTCCTACAAGTTCACACAATGTAAAGAATGTTGCTTTTTGCATCAGAGTGAATTCATACACCATGAAATCTGCTCTGTTGCTCCCCAAGCATCTGCACCAATTAACAGAAATTGCTGGGCAGACATAAACAGAGGGGGATACACGGTGCAAATTTCAGGGTTTGTCTTCGCCCCAGCTGTGGATCAACTCAAATCCCTTTCACTGCCACAACTGAGAAGTGGATGGCCGCAGATCTCCTTTGGTTTGGTTACTTGCCTGGATTGATCTACCCTATATAGAAGCCAGTAAAGCTGGGATACAGAGAGTAGGAGTGGGCCTTAGCCATTATTATAGAGTTTAGTAAGTGGTAGGCGTTCAACAGAATGCCATATCACTGGTGTTTGGTTACTGGTATCATACATCAACATTGGCATTGGTATTGTGGCGCCATAATTGTTGCACATGATTGAGGAGTGATAGGCTGCCATGGGAAATGGTAGACAGATGCCTGTTGGCACCTCTCACTCCTGCATGAATTCTTTTTTATCTGAGTTTTTGCTATTGGCTCATATGGTGGGAGGTTCATCAGATATTTTTAGCTTAACTCTCAGCCTTTGAGAAAAAGGCAAAAATATTCATTTGTTCGTAACAGAACCTTTCAGTGAAGTGCGTTGGAAAATGTTACAACATTAAACCTGTGATTGTTGAATCACACTCTCATAGCCTTCACAGACTTAGCAGCCTTAGCATTTCCTTACCATGGCTTGCCATTATGTCATGCTTAATTGGGTTGTGGCTTCAAGTTGTTTTCCTCTTGTTTACCACCCAGGAGTAATGAAAAAACTGAACACACTGTAACAGCAGTATTGAATAGAAGCCAATTCATTGACCGTTGTGTATTCAACCATTTACCAGCTCTTTCCTTCATGTTCAGTCATGCAACCATACAACTTGACAACATGTTGATCAGCCCTTTGGTCCGTACTCAAAGAGGTGGCCAATCATGAGCAATTAACCCTCTGAACCCCAAACACTTTCACTTGCTCCTTTCACCCTTTAACTCACTGTGGGCTCACTTTTCACTGCAGTATATAGGTCCTGCATCCCTATGGAATCAGCACAAGCATGGCTACAAGACATGTGACACTCAAAAATGTCTTTTGTGCAGTATAAAACAGCTATAATGCCATAAATCATAAAGAAAGAAAAAACGGAAACTGAATTTCTTTGAAAATCTATTTAACAACAGTATCTTCAAAAAAAAAATCCCAGTGCCCACATGTCTTATAAATGTTTAAAAAAATGACCAAGTTACCAAGACATTTAGCGCTTGTTGAGATTCAAGGAATTGTTGCGACATCACTGAAAATGGCAGATCTCTTACGTAATACATGTAAATGCATAATGCAGGGTCCAGAGGGGAAAGGTCTTAAATTTATCACGGGACTGTTTGGGTGTTTTTAGTTGGTCGGGAATCTGGAGCCAAGGATTCCACTTTAATTGGGCAGATTTGAGGAAGACTGATCCCCTAGCTTCATCCCAGAGTTCCCTTTAGAGAACTAAAATAGTTTAAAAGAATATCTCACATGGTATCCCAGAGGTCTCCTTGACTTCAAACGACTTATTGAAGTTTTTGTGAAATTATTTTTTTTCAAGGACACTTGGCCAGTCCTCACTTGTAAGGGTTAGGGTTAGGGTTAAGGTTGGGATTAGGTTTAAATTAATAGTTGGGTAAAATTAGAATTAGAATTAGCTTCAGGTTAAGGTTAAGGATTAGCTTAAGGTAAGGGCAATGGAAGGTCTGTCTGTACACACACACACACACACACACACACATTCTCATTTGTGCGAGTACACTGGCAGTGAAGGCATGTTTGTGGTTCAATGTGTTTGCGCCCATACATGTGTGTGCAAGCATCTGTAAGTGTGGGTATGATGCACTGTGTGCATGTGTGTTTGTGTGTGTGTGTGTTGTGCGGTGACTAGACCTCAGTGGGACAGATGTGTATCAGGAGCACAGAGCTTCATGTGGCCGGTGGTTTGGGCCTGTGAGGCCGCAGATGAGAGGGGGACACCCAGCTGGCCACCAGTC
The DNA here is from genome assembly GCA_900660455.1 of Gephyroberyx darwinii. Taxonomy (NCBI): domain Eukaryota; kingdom Metazoa; phylum Chordata; class Actinopteri; order Trachichthyiformes; family Trachichthyidae; genus Gephyroberyx; species Gephyroberyx darwinii. Next base: position 39,162 of record CABFOQ010030381.1, on the reverse strand, counting down.
TTGACAAAAGACCAGTGTCCCTCCCCAGAATCATACTCACTCCATTACACGCAAGAAGATCAGGAAAGATGTTGGAGAAAAGACTCAAATCACAGAGAAACGAACATGTGTATCTCACATCTGAGACACTGTGATAGAAATCGACGAGTGACAATATGGCAGTATGATGAGATCAAAGGACTATGACTGGGACTTTTTACTCATAAACAAGATCTCTGCTCTAAAATGCTCCCAGCTGGGGGTCTTCTGATGGTGAAAATGATTCATGCGAACACCAGGTGATCACATCTGGAACGAAGTCCCCTCCGGGCAAACATGTTTTGTGAATTAACCAGCGATCATCATTTAGGATTTAATTGTTTCATAATGCATAAAAAAAAATAAAACAATCCACAAGTTGACTTTGTGTCAGCAGTAAGCTATTAGAGCCGCATTCCCTGGCGTTTTGATGTTCTATCTTTTTGACAACCAGTCGGATAGCGGAAAGGTTAACTGCGTATGGGGAGAGAGTTCAATGAATAACATCAGTATCCTGGGCACAAAAGCTCCATTGTCTCTCAGTGTCTCTGATTTTTTCCTCACAGTCTTTCTAGGACAGACATACTGTAAAACTGGCTTGCAACACTGAATTTTAATGAAATTATTTCAAACTCTGACATCCAGTAAAATTAACACTTAAGATTGTCCATTGTTATCCAAAATGTGACAATTATAGATCTCATCTAACAGGAATTTGGTTGAATTTCATTGTAATTTTTATGGAGGAGATTTAAAGTGGTGGGGCAACAGCAGTTGGTGGGGGGAGCCCTCAATGCAGTTAGTTTAATTGTGGGTAATAAAATGCAGTCAAGTTAAATACTAATGAAACCAAATGACATAACTGCCTCAAAAATGTTGGGAAGACTCATGCGCTACTTCCCGTTGGAGAAGTGATTTGAAAGAGCATTTCCCATCATTCTCTGAATCAGATGAGGGAGGGGAACGATGTGGGACGAGGTTCCCAGGCCGGATTTGTGTCTCAGTTACACAGTATGTGCCATCGCCAACCGAGCCACCAGGATGACTCTACATGAACTTTATTGATGTACTACAAACAATAATAGTCAATGGACAGACACCCTGAGTCGACAAACTCTTCCTACTGTCTTTTTTCCTTTGAGGGGACTATTTTTCACACCACAGTAGCCTTCTCCCAGACAAACCGGGCAGGATGCCAGCTCCTATCCCACATGTTCACATCCCTTGTTCAAACAGACTGCTTTTGGAGTGTCCTGTTTTTTCTGCTTTCTTGGCTGTGGGGAGGGGGGTGGGGGTGATGTACTACAAGGTAAGATGGCTGTAGTGTGTGGAAAAACAGTGAAATATTTCACACAGCAGCAGGACTGCAGACAGGGGGTTGGGGGCTCTGGGAAGTGCTGGTGCTGAGAAAGAAGAGGGAGGGAGTCTTGATAAGTTATCAGGAGTGATGATGCTGAATGAGAGCAGCCCTCGCCGTCTCCGTCGTGCTCCCACTGTGGGAAGAGGTGCTGCAGATGAACAGTGACACCTACTGGCCCTAAGCAAGGGTCCCTTCCCGACCTCCACACTGAGGGCCCTACCGCACGTACTCCTAAATCACATTACGCACCACTCTTGACAAGATAAAGCATAACTACACTTGACTGGTGAGAATAACAGACTCACACTGCATCAAAACTGTGCACAATGTGTTTGTGGTGATCCAGTAATCCTATCTATGCAATCTGTCTGCCAGCTTGTCTCTTTGTCCTGATTTGTCGGTTGTTTGGTTCATCCATGACCGTACCTGCCTGGCGGCCTGCCTGTCTCTGTTTCAAACTATGTCCAACCACTGGCTTGCCTAGAATATCTGCATGTCTGCCTGCCTGTCTTTCTCCATGATGTCATCCCCCACCAGTCTGGATCCTATTACCAGATTCTGGTCCTCTCATCCTCCCCTGAGGACTCCTTGTTGTGTCTCTCTCTGTACTGATATTGCCACCATGCTCTTTACACAAGGGACAGGTTACTTCTCACCCCAGGCAATGTCTTTGACCCACGACCCCTTTAAAGGTTTAAGAAGCAAAAGATAACAAATAAAAGCTGCCCTAAATAGTGGATTAATCGATGTAGCAAACTACCCTGCCTCTTGGCATTATTTATGCTGCAGGCCTACATAGGGGAGTCAGCCAGAGGTAACAATGTCAACCTCTGCACTACCTTAAATACTGGTTGGGTCCACTGCACACACTGTAGCCCCTTTGTGGGTAACTGGCCATGAAAATGACTGAAGAGAGACTGAAGGTGTTGCTCAGTTGGTGGAGGATTGCGCTAACACAAGAGCGCAGCCTCAAATTCTTGAAATATACATTCAGTGCACATCAGGAGGTTTTCGGTGCAGGTATCGTGTTATATAACATTTGCTATGCTGTACCGATCACAAGCTTTGTGTACATGACTTTGCAGATCCCGTCTTATGTAAACTCCTGCTCTCCCTCCACCCCAGGATAAACTCAACATCTGTCTGCTGAACATACGAGATCCTCCATAAAATGCTTCCAAGCAGTTCCTCTGTCTGGCTTGACCAAAAGCTTCAGTGAGTTTATTGACATCCTGCCTTAAGAGAGCAGAAAGGCTCTTCAGCTACAGCCTCAGCAAGAAACAAAAAGGCTGCGGGCTTACAAGTAATGGTACACTGAGTTGGAAATATGGTTAAACGCATTCTGATTGAATGATGCTGGCTTGCTTTTAAGTTTGTTTTCATATGGAAATGTTGCTAGTTCCAGGTGCAGCCTAGTTTCAATATCCCTGCAGCTGTCACGCTAAACGTTATGATTTAAATCAGTGCTGTCTGTTCCCTGAATGTCAGTTGTGGAGAAAATGATAAAAATTGGATGTGGATGAGAAAGCGAAAAGAAATATATAATCCAAATAGGTATTGCATCCAATTAATTGTTGGCGTAGTTTTCTATGCAACCAAAATTGGAATATGTTTATTCTGTGAGTACAAATGTAGGGATGTGCATGGTCTCAAATTTCCCATAACAGTTCGTTGTCATCTTGAATTATTGACATAATTGTGCGCTTAAACAATGGGAAAATAAACATGTGGGCCTTTCTGAGAGTCATTTTTCCCAACATGTCTTTTATTGACATATCCTTAATAATGTGGGTCAGCTAAGAAAGCATCATGCATCGTGTCAATCAACCAGTGGCTATGGTAGAGTTTTCCTCTTGGTATACTGTTCCCTGTTATGCTAAAGGAAACTGCCCCGTTGGTCAACCCGTTAAGTGATAAAGAACATAGACCCTAAAATCATCCAAGTGTCCCCGGTAGATTGTGCACTTCATGCTAACTCTTTAGCATACACAGTGTTGAGTGATAGTAGGCGATTAGCATTATTCAAAGTAATCCTGTTAAGTTATCCTGACCTAATAAAAAGTAAGTGTTTTTTTATCATATGTTCAGTAGATTCATACATTTTAAAAAAGTAATTATGAGTGTAAAATTGTCCAAGTTCTCATCATCAATACAGTGTATGCTAAAGTGTTAGCATGGATCATGGAACACATGGATGATAGTGTCTATGGTCTAATAACACAAAAGGTATGTTGACCAATCACCCAGTACTGCCACTATCTACAATACTAATAGGAATAGTCTATTTGAGATGTTTGCCTGTCTTCTGTCATGTTGTTCTGAGACCACAACCTAACAAAGACATCTGCCTTCTACATACGGCCGCGGTGTCATTGTAAGAGTGTGAATTTGAATGTGAATCTTGTTCCAAGATGTCGCAGATACTAATGGATAATAGAGTTTGTACTGTTTACGGGCGAAATTGAATTGATGTAAATCTGGGGGTGACAAACAAGTTACACAATCTGCTTCATGAGCTCATAACGATGGTTTCAGCTTCCCTCCAACGAGCCTGGCAATTAAAGTCTAACACAGGCTGGCCAGAGCCAAATGAGGTCATGGTGTAAAGTAATGATCGGATCCGTTTCAGGCGACACCATTTCCTGTTGGACAATGATGATTTCTACACATGCGATCATTGGTGTCTGCTCACACAATAGCGTCAATCTCACACAACTATCACATACACAGAATCCAGCTTCAAGATAAGTGGAAGCTACACCAGATAATGCAAGACTCAACCTTAGTGGTCAAGAACACAAACTCCTAGACCACAGTGATGTAATGCACATTGTGTGTGAGTGTGTGTGCATGCGTGTGTGTGTGTATGAGCATGAATCACCACCTGCAGCATGCATGGCTCTGAACCTTCTCACCAACAGTCAATAAAACGACAGCCTGAGGACCAGGCACGCTCCAGCAACAAAAGTGAGAGGAGGAGGAGGAAGTGCTGAGTCGACACACTGTTGTATTGTTATAGTGGAGAAATGTGATGACCGGAGAGATCCGCTGAAGTTTGAGGGCTTGTTTTTAATGAGTGGAAAATAAAGCCTGGGAGCTACATTTGCATGGGAGGTTTGGAAACTATTCATGAAGCCAACTGATCACTGGAAAAGGAAAAATCCCTGTGCCATCCATGGTCGGAAGAGGCTGACATTCCCAAGGTTAACTAGGTGCACTGTTAGAGTTCAACATTCACAAAGAGAGTTATGGTCAAAGAGAGAGAGAACAGCAACTTGATCGGTTGGGTTTTTCTGACATTCGTTCCAGCATTTTTTCCTCACCGCACACCTTTCCTTTTGGCGATTTTATTACTCATCATCATTATTTTTATCATCATCGGGTAAAATCTTGCTATCGGCACCATCCGGTTACATTTGTTTCTCATGTGGTAAATACAGCATTAAGTCATTCTTTAAGTGGATGGATTGTGTTAGCAGCAAAGATTGTTAATGGGGATATTGATGCCGAGGTGAACTCATGTCATGACATCAGTTTTTTCTTGCTACTTTTTGCAACAAAGAAAATAAAAGCCTGTTAATCGTATTATCGCGTTAGGAAATAATTGCTATGAGGTCACGTCTATTTGAGAACAGTTAGCACAAGATTAGCAGCTATTAGCCAAGTTGAGCCCAGTCCATGTAAACGGCACAGGAGACAATCAAGACAAGCATGGCAAGTCTCCTTCCACAGGAAAAATAGTGTAGTGTTTACTTTTCTGATAATATATCAGTGCATCCCTAATAAATGTTCAGACTAGTGTCATATATGGTTAATATGTGATTTCCTTCATATATGAAATTCAAAGTCACATTTTCTTTCTAAAGAAATTGGATACGGAGGTGAGTAAGTGGCTATCGTCATAAGACACAGAGCAGAGCTGTTTCAGGTGATGTGACGTAGAGCTCTGCGTAGGAGAGTGAAGGGATGATGCGTCTTATTATTGATTAGCCTAAAGGGTGCTTGCATCATTCGTGGGGTACGACATGTTTACTGTTGTGGGTAGTCATTACATTCATCTGATTGTACAATGTAGTTTCTGAACAGCTTAGCAGGCTGTGTTAGTACATATCACAACATTACTCCCTGATCATTGGTACAATGTGTTTCCTGAGAGCATTTCAAGCCAATCATCTGGTCCAAATCAGAACAAAAGCACTTGTTTTCAACGGGATTTGAACCTGCTACTGTGTGAGCAAAACCCCTTAATGTTAACGGTTTTAGCACAGTAGTCAGCACTAATAGCTAGTAAGCACAAATTAGCAATACATTTGTAAAAGTCACACCTAATTCAACACAATTTTCTAGTAATAAACTAGAAATGAGAAAGAGCCACAAAGTACCATGAGAGTTTGTGGTATGCTTTGTGGTAGTGTGTGGTCAGTCACGGTTCTTTGTGATACACTGTGGTAGTTTGTGGTCATTTCTGGTATGGTTTGTGGTACTTTGTGCTACTTTTTAGTAATGTATTGTTCTTTATGATACTTTGTGGTACTTTGTGGTATGCTTTGTGATAGTTTGTGGTACATTTTGTGGTAGTTTGTGATATTTTGTGGCTCTGTATGGTAGTTTTTTGGGATAAATAGGACCCGTAGATGAGTAGTTGTACTGGGTAGCTACCAGTATCCAACAGTTGAGGACTGTGGTTGTACTGGGCAGCTCCCAGTTGCCAAAAGTAGGCGACAGTAGTTGTACTCGGCAGCTGCCAATGACTAACAGTTTTACATTACACATATTTATACAGTATTTACTTTACCCAGGTACCTGACCTCAGTCCTGGGAGGAAGCTGGAGAGAATCCATTTGGGAAATCCCTGCATCCAGGTTCCCCATTATCCCTTTTGTATTGGGCAGCACCCAGTAGCCAACCCCAGGTCCAAGTACATACATTTATCTAGGGGCATACAATCTGCATTCCCAACATTTTTTTCATTGATAATATCTGGAATTATTATAATTATTATCATTAATACATCCTGCAAGTTACCATGCTAACTGTGGGGTGCTCTGAATAGAATGACATTACATCAAAGCTGCTTATGGAGTATCACCAAGTTATCAGACCTACCTCAAGACCTTTGCTTCCAGAATAGATAGAAATACATGCACACTACACAAACACACACACACATACACACAGCGGTTTAAGCATGCCATTTGTGTCTGAGTCATTTCTGTTTAGTCTGGCTTCTAAGAGGTTGAGATGTCCTAAACCATGCTTGGAAAATGCAGACCACACGATAACAGAAGCACCAGAACTCTGTTTTCAATATGCTTCGCTTCATTTACTAACTTGTTTCTTTTAGTAGAAGAGAGGCCGCAGTTGCCCAGTGCTTCTTATTTGGCAGATACCTGTAGAATCTACAGTGTAGAGTTTATGTGGTGATTTTTTTCCCCCCTCAGACTTGGTCAACACTGATAGATTTGTCACCTTGCTTCCTAGAAGAAATGTTAATATGCTCCTGGGGTGTTGAAAATGACCACATCGTTTGACGCAAACACTGGAAAATTGTAAATGCAACGTGACACTTTTATACAAATAATAATGTTGTCATGGCTTTCCTGGAGTCAACGTTCTCCATTTTACAACCTGTAACATGACGAGTCATTTTGAAATCCAAGGCCTCATTATCACTGTCATGCTGAACTGTTTTGAAAGTGATTTTGATTTTAGAGTTGGGGAAATACTTCGTATATAGCCTATTAAAGTTCATCCAACAGTTACCGAGCGCTGCGCCTTTAATGAAGAAAGCTGGCTAATATCTTAGTACATGTGTTGAAATACGTTAAAAAGACGCAGTAAAAACATAAGGCCACAGTGAAGGAAAATCTAAATATTTTTTCGCTGAAATCAAGTCTTGTGTGCTTAGGAAAGGCCTGCTTTCTGTCTGCAGCGGGTATTGCAATCTGCTGTTTAAATCTTTACACAATAATGACATCAACACCAACGTGTGTCATAACTCTTATGCACACTGACAGGGATGGCAGAAATGTAGGACAACAGGAAATCCTTTTATTTGGCGTGCATCTGCTCAACAGCTCAGAAACCAGGGAGAACAGATGAGTAAGTGTGTGGCTATGTTATCGGACAGCCAAGGACTTCTAATTCTCTCCTGGGACCTTCTGGGACTGTCAATAAATATAACAAGCCCAGAACCGTTTATTTGATGTTAAGTTCATTAATTGACCTTTATATAAATGGTGGTGAAAACCCTTATGTTTGCAAAGCTAAAGATCACACACTACTGAGCCATTTTCTGTATATTCAAGAAATTCATCCTACTTTAAGCATTTGAAGGTCAAATCTCCAGAACCAGAGGGAACATGTTATCCTATGGCGCAACGGCTCAAAGGACTATAAGGTTTATTATTTCCTTCTTCTATTCTGGTCCTCCATTGTTCTCCGGCATCGGGGTGGCCTTGCCTGAGATCCTCTGGGGCCGCAGGGTCTGCTGACTTTCATTGCGCTTCAACGCTCAAGTGGTATAACGACTTGGCCAGAGAGGCGCTCACCTGGGTGTTCCGCTAGGAAAGCAAGCAGTGATGTAAAGATTACTGTAAATGCAGCAAAAGCGCGGCCCCCGAGAGCTGTGAATAACCCATGTGCTGTAGTGCAAAGTATATAGTGCGCTCATATTGGGCCAAGTGTCTCTCTGTGGGTTAGTGGGAGCGAATACAGGAAGTTTAATAGTAACATGGCCCACTTTTAACGCTGCGCTGGAATAGATGGGAACCCAATCGTATGAAAGGCTGCTGGAGGATGAAAAGGTGCCAGGTATGCACAGCAATATACAGATGATTTACTGACCCTGCCACTGGTAGCGAGGACAAATTGTTGCTGCATAGCCGTTTGGTTGACTCATCCCAATAATCACCAACACAAACCAAAAAGAGAAACATCCTTGACAGGTTCTCCTTTCTTGGGAAGCCCTGAATGTGTTCATTAGGCCCCCATGTTTCACTTTTACTGCCTGTTGTTGGGCGGAGAAGCTGACAGTCTTACTCACCAGAGACAAGACACAAATCACCCCCCCCTCCCAGGTCCATCTGTGTCGTCCATGACCAACAGGCCTGCATGTGAGGCTCATGGTTAGGAGTGGAAGAATGAGTCAGGGAACCACAAATCATAGGGAGGCAAGTTCATTTCCAATACCCATATGCGCACATGCATGCACATGTACATATACACACACACACACACACACACACAAACACACACACCTCTCAGATAGAGCCTTCTGGTTTATGTTTTTTTTTTTTTTTTTTTAACCACGGGAATGTGTGTCTGTAGACAAGGAGAGAAAGACAGAAAGAGTTGGGGGGAGTGAGGCTAACCAATTAACCAATTACAAGCTTTGGGCCCCACATTTTCCATGACTTAATCGCAGCAGCTCCTGGTGTTCTCCATGGAGGCTCCGCAGCGTCTCCTGGAAAGAGGCCTGAGCCAGGGAGATGGTGGCTTCTGATACAGATGCATATCTACACATCCCGAGCCCCTGTCCTCCACCCCCCCAGGGCCCGGCAGTCCGGCCTTCATCATACATCAGAGGCAGTCCAGACATAATGGCCCCGCTACGAGGCTGCTCCTCCCGTCTTATCTTGCTAATTCTTATCTCACTAATTCCTTGCTTTGTCACCTTTCTTTCTTCCATTCTTTCCAGCTCTCTCCTTAAGCCTTAAAAGATCAGCGATAATTTACCTGCTCTCCTAGAGGGATAACCCCTCAAGGAAATTCTGTCTGCTAAGGCTACCTGGGGAAAAGGCCTGTCTTTGGGTTTGAGCGAGCTGGAATAGTCTGTCTGGGCAGGGTTATGTAAGACTTGGCCCTCTCAGCTCCCAACTGGCTCTCCATAATCCAGGCTGTGGCCCGCATGGCATTGAGTTTAACTCCACCATTTTTCATGTCAGACCCCGCAAAAAGAAGAAGACAATGTCTGCCGGTCACCTCCGCTTGATGTTTTCTGCATATGTTGGCTCCCCCAGCATGGAAGGAGCGGCTGTAAAATCTATTTAGGTCAGCGCTATTACGTTTCAACCCTTGCTCCCTGCCTCAGCAGTTTAGGGGTGCATTGGCCTCGACTCCCATTTGTCTCCATTCAGTAGATGTTTCTGCCTTATGCATAGTACACAGTTTACAGGAAGCGAGATCGGCGACTTTCACAATGATAAAACACAGAAGAGAAAAGAAATGGAAACTGTTTTTTGTGCCTTTATTCGGCCGAGGGGGAGTTTTGCTCTGCACACATGTACTTTTTCAGCAACACCTTCTTGACATTCATCCAGTTACACACACCCGTACCTTCTGCTCCAAGTTTGGAGTTAAGTGCTTTTTTAAGGGAATCTTTCTTGGGATCTAATCATCCTTGGTCTAATAGTTTAATCTGGAGTCATATCTGCAAAAATATTCAACTACTGTTTGTGCAAGTTAAAAATCAAAACCTATATCGCAAACATAATCCAATAGTCTCTGAGCCTATACTTTTCCTCTGACAAATAATACACTTTGTAATGACATTTACAGCCCAGTATGTAGCGCATTGTACCGCAAATCATCACTTAGCAGAGTTTGTCACAGTATCACAGGATCTTTCATGGATATCTTGTTCCCAAGCACTGGGCTGTCATGATTTCCATCTCACTGCGCTCCGAGTGAAGTATCCGTTCAGTGTGTTCCTGTGTGTGTATTTATATATTCAGCGCATCAAAAGTGTGCGCCTGTGTGTGTACGGGTGTGTTAGGCTAGACATGTTTCCATGAACACGTGCACCTACACAAAACCAGTGCTGGAGAAGCTCCACGGCAGCAGATGAGCAGCCGGGCCTCATGTGGACCTCAGATGTTTGAAGTGAGCCGTCAGAAAGGAAAATTCCTCTGAATAAAATCCATCCTTCAACAGCAGCAGACACCGCCGCGGCCTGACACTACATGGTATAGTATTCACAAGGAGGGGATGAGAAGAAGGAGTCAATAGGGAACAAAAACACCATGGCTGACAGTTCTGTCAGTGAAGACTTCAGCAGACAGGCCACTTTAGAAGAGGGAGGAAGAGAGTACAGCGAGGTCATGGTCATGGTGACCCCAGGATAGCCCGTCTTGGGCTGACAGAGAGAGATGGATGGTCCTGATTTAAGAGCGGGGTCTCCCTGTCAACACCACAGGGGTGTGATTGAAGGTCTGAGCATAGCATGGGCCTTGCTAACAAATATGGATGTATTTGTGATCTGAGTGATGATGTGTGGCTGGTGTCCATATCATCGTTTTATTTTAAGGTTACTATCTCTTAGTGTGGTGGAGATGGAGAGGTTTGGACACGTTCTTTCGATGAGCTCATTATGAACCCAAATATCACCAGCTGATATCCTCCTCCTGGTCCAATAGCGGTAACTTTATTTGTATAGCACATTTCTAATACAAAATGTACAAAGACAAAAGACACAGAAACAAGGTTAGACAAGCAAAGAAGAGGACAGCAACAGAAAGACAGACAACTGTTAGGGTGGAGGCGGGATATGAACCCTGGTTAGGGTCAAGGGGTGTGGGAGGAGTTAAAGTATATCAGCAATAGCAGTAATTGTAATATTACTTGCAAAGCAGAGAGATTCATATACTGTGAGTTCAGTTCACAGATGACACTCACTCTCGATCCCCCACAGAGCCAATTCCTATTTCCAAGAAACCTTCTCTGTTCTCATGCATCAATGTCTAAGCAGTATTAGCAACAGTTTCTCTCCTCTGTGATTTATTGCAATGGCAGCTAGCCATCAGCACTCTTGTGTCACATGGACTTGCAACAGTCCATTCATATAGTGGAGAGGGATATGAGATTTAGATAAGCGAGACAGCACATCTCTCACAAAACATGAATCACCTTGCATATATCTCATGTCAGCGTATACTAGGCGTTCAGGTGACTCTGGGTAATTGAAGAGAGGTGTCTGGTGCAGTGGCACTGACAAAATGGGGATTTGAAACTCAGCGACTTAGCTTTAGCTTAGCAGCTTACAGCTGTCCTGTCTGTCTGCCGCAACAAGTCCTCCTTTTGTCTCTGAACACCAAGAGATCGACAGGGGAGATTTACTGTGTAAAAATGAAGAGCAGATTGGGTGTGTTTCGCTGAGGTGTCTGGTGTGTCAGCAGCCTCTGGAAGGGTGGGGCGCTCGTAGGCTTGTAATTATATACATGCACACACAAGATGCTGTCTGAGGTTAAAGAGAAAGGAACGGATGCGAAAGATCAAGGATCCATGAAGGCAGCACACCTCGTAAAGAACAAAATTATCGTTGGGATCCAGATAAAATGTTTTGAGTGTGTGTTTCATATGTATGCATGTACGACTGAGTCTTTACTTGTACACATTCCTCCATCTGGGGATGCATTACAAAAATACCCCAACCCAAACGCACACACCACCACTACCAGTCGGTATTTATCCTGAACTGGTCCAGACAATTCCTCCTGGGTGATAAGCAATTCAGCAGCAGTGCAGCAAGAATGTAGACAAGATGTGTGCTGGATGCCAGAAAACAAGCTCCCTTCGCCTTACCTGGAGAGAAATGGGAAAGATATTATGGCTATATAACATGATGACACAAACTATTTGGCACAGTCAGAATGTGTTTATGCTTTTTTAATGGGGCAGAGGAGATGAGAGGAGCGGCCAGCAGCACAAAAACTTTTTTTTTGCGGAAGTCTTTCTTACTTTGTGTTTCTGCTGGGCCTCCACATGAGGAAAGTAGCAGTGCACTGACATCAAACTGCACCTCATGGCAAAAGATAACATTTCTTTGTTTCTGAAGTGTATGAACCAACTTCCATTTCAGACTCTATAAGGGAAACTCAACCAGAAGGCTCTATAAGGGATGCATCTGATCTGCAAGTACAAACATACTTGTAACAGGGATTTTCCAACGCTGTGTGGCCTTTTATGGTCCGGATTTATGACTCGCTGACAAAACATCCCATCTCTGATGATGGTTCATCTCTAATGATTAAAGAAACACTCACACACACACACATACTTACATTCATGCTCATTAATGGGAATGGGCTGGTGCCCGTTTCACACCAGCAAGAGTTGGCTTGTCTGTGTCTCCCTATAAGTCTGTCACTCAGGATACGCTACGGGGCCCAAAGTGCCCCGCAGCCTAGTAGCAAAGGAAACATCACGCCTCTGAGTTTTATACCATCTGCCTTCCTGCAAAACTCCTTAAACTGTGACAGGAAATATTTAGACAACATGCTCAGCTCAGTCAGAATCACTGCATACTCATATGTGATTTGAATTTTCATACCAGCATTTCCCATATATATATATATATATATGTATTTCCCAGCTGCTGTGGTGGTAAGGAAGCATAAAGCCGTATCATGTAGGGTGTCCAGGGGCATCCTCCCAGATTTTTAAATGAAAAAAAAGAGAGTTCCCCATAAAACCAATGTTATTAAGTACGAAGACTACTGTTGGAAATATGCCTCAGACTCCATTTGAGATCAAGACGACTTCACTGCTATGTGAAAAATAAATATAACGCCTGCCTGAGACCACCCAGCTATTCCCTAATTTTAGATCCGCAAACAAAATGTCTTGTTTTCTTTCATCCAACTCAGTGATTTATCACACAATGTAGCAGTGCTCTGTATCTCTTTTAGCACACCGTAAACCGCATCTAGGCTGTGACTAGTTTTCAGCAGCATTCAGGCCCCGCCATTTAAGTGTTCATTATCATCGAGGCATACGTCAGTGGAATAACAGGAGTGGGAGCGTTTATTTGCACAGTTCCCCCCATTCATCAATCCCATGATCTCGGCTACCGCGTAAAACCTTCGTGTCACATGTGTTTAACCGAGGGAAGCACGGCCTGTGTGTTTTTTCTGTGTAGAGTAATCAAAGCAGTTGATCACACGCGGGTCTCAACATCCAGACACACTCAGACAGCAGCGGTGTGTTCGGGGTCCCAATCAAGCTGCAGGAACCCCCACTCTTTCCGTGGTTTAGAGCCATAATAATCCCGTGTCAGTCAGATATGTCTGTGCAAACACACATGTGCTGCATGCACAAACTCTCCCCCCAATCTCTCTTTTACACACACATGCAAAATCTTTGTTTTTTTTTCTTTCTTACTCTCTATTACATACACACAACCACAAATACACACAGACGCATACACATACAGGAGCAGCGGTGTAAACCTATTTCCACCTGCTTCTGATTACTCTAATTGGCCATTGTGGTTGAGGAAATGTGTGACAGCTGAATCTGGGGCAGAAAAACTGACCCTGGTGAAAAATGAGTGGAAAATTAGGCAGCGCCAATGTGAGAGAAGTCATATTTGGATTCAAGGGGGTGCTCCCTGTGTGTGTGCAGGACCATATTACGTTTAGTCTGTCTCCTACTGTGAGTCATTCATTCTCTCTCCCTCTCTCTCTCTCTCTCTCTCTCTCACACACACACACACACACACACACACAGATTTAACACAGCCATAGCTCGCTGTGCTTGACTGACTTGCCAAGTCATGCCAAAGTGTGAGTCTGGATTAATGGAGCACAGAGGCGATGAGTCAACGACCCATCCTGAGCCAGACAGAATCAATCAATCACAACTGGTGCCCCGGTATCGCCAAAGCCTCCCCCGCTGATGCCCTTTCACCACTATGAAAACAGCTTCATTCTGTTGTATTAAAAGCTGATGGGGCTTGAAGAGAGTTGATGTGGTCATTCACTGGAAGGATGCGTTCACACTTAAGGTGAACATATATGGTAGGCTATGAAAGTCTACAAGCCGGCTGTAAAACCTACGAGAAAGAGGGATGGTCAGTGTCAGAGGAAGTATCGTGTCTCAGCGGGGCTTTTAGTAACTCATCCCTGTTGAAATAATAGTGACACAGACACAAATACATGCGCCTAGATACATACTTAGATAGACAGCAGAGACAGTGACTCACATCAGCCGATGGACTCGTGCATGCACGTTTGCATGCACACATACACACCAGTCACCTCAACCGCAGTCTGAGGTGCATTTTCCAGACTCGGCCTCACCTTTACCTGGAAGGATCATACCATTGCAATACGATCGGGGATGGTTTCCCTCAGGTATAGGATGACTGAGTGGACCTCGGTGTTTCCCTTGTTCCTGTGTAGTCCCCTGTGTCTGGAATGGATTTGTCCAGCAGGGCTGTCAGGGGCGGCCTGCCCAGGGTCACCTGGGGGTTGTGTAAATACACAATCACTCTGGGTGGGATGGCAGCTCAAAGGGTTTTTCCATGACTCGCCCCAGCGACTGGAGCGTGCCCAGCCAAACAAACGTATCATCCTCCTCCTGATCGCAGACATAGGGAGGCGTTTAGGTAGCATCGCTAGGGAGTTGGGAGTTTTCCCTTCTATTCATCTTTGTTGACGCTTCTACCCCTGTTTTCATGTCATTACACCAACTGCATCAGGTTTCCATATGATGGGGTTGTTTGTCGTGATTGTAATTCTTTCCCACTGATGTCAACTGGAACAAGGCCCATCGGGAGCAATTTTCCATCTCTGTTTTTGTAATAATTGTTTTACTATGACCGAAATATAGCATCAATATGTCATAGGCATTGCCAGGAGCTTTTCCTAACCACAAGGCCTTACATGGGATAACTCCGGCTCCGATATGTAACCCATACTGCATTTATTTTGTAATATGTCGTCATTTTCTGATCAGACTTTTAGTTATTCTTTTTTTTAATCACTGTGTTTGATATTATCTATTCAGAAACAGTCAGATCTCTATCAGTTACACAATACGTCTCATTCAGAAGAATCAGCTGCAAAATTCCCTCAGCTCCGTCAATATGGATTGCTTATTTGAACATGACACACACTTCATCTCATCTCCTGTCACAGTGTGTCCAACAACAATATTGCATGTTTCTCTAATGGCTCCCGTCAGGGGATGAGAATAAATGATCATCTCCTCCTCTTTGTTTGTCCCATCTGTATCTCCATGGTGACAGCGTTGTTTCTTTCAGAGTCACTTTGACGTGATTGAATATCAATACATGTCATCGGTCTCAATGGCCCCAGTTTATGATTTGACCTCAAGGTCATGTGCGTGGTACGACCAACAAGCTGCAAAGACTTCTGTAGGAGTAGAGAAGTGTGATTTCTGATTCTGCATCACTTTTTGATCACATTTTGCTGTTGCTCATCACAACAAACAAAAAAATTGAACTCTAGGGGCTCATTTTTTGTCAAGGTCATGAACTCTTTCATGAGCTGTTGTGTAGTTTGGTTAAAGGAAAACATATGATGACTTAGACTTGCTGTGTGTTGGGGGGCAGAGCCCAAATGGACATTCATTCATCATTACACAAATCACCATCCTTTCTAACACACGATATCTTCCTCACACACCCAAATACATGTAAGCACACATGCAGACACAATGGATATGCTATCTCCCAGGAAAGGGTCAAGCTCTCCCAGGAAAGGGTCAAGCTACCCTTGACTTGTTAACAAGTGTCACTTGTCATGACCTTAATATGTGGTGGTGTTAGCTCTGTTTGCTAAAACACAATTATTTACAGGCTATACAGTTTGTAGACAGTCCAGAGGATTCAGTGGATCATTTTTAAATTAATTTACATTGAGGCATTCTCCCACTGTTTACGGAAGAGCACAAAACTGCCTTTGGAGTGGAACAGCCTCGCTGACATTATAACATCCTATCGTGATAAGCACTTGCTATATTTGTGTGTGATAACAAATCGTCCAATCACGGATATGTAAGTTGGCCAAAAGTATTTCCTGCTGTTTGTGATCCTATCAGTTTGTTTAAGCTTGAGCTCACAGCAGAGCTTTGACACATCACAAATATACCAAGCCTGCCATCTAGTGTTGTTTGACGTGGTACTGCAGCTGTTCCTCTTCCTGTATAATTTACTGGACAGCCGCTGTGTACTGAGCAACTGCCACAAAACATGAATAAAAACAAGAGGTATTGTATTGATTTCAATGGAAACTGTTTGTAATCACCTGACAGGCTTTATTTCTGATTTGAGGTCACTGGGATGATAATTGACGGTGCAGGGGGGGAACCCCTCTTTAGCATGTATATACAGCAGCCAGACATGTTTATATCCACCAGTGATGGATTTGTGTGTCTGTGTACAGGGGCATGCATGCATCTATGTGTGTGTGTGTGTGTGTGTGTGTGTGTGTGTGTGTGTGTGTATTGCCCCCTTCTTGAAATTGTTTAAACTCCCACGGGCCCTGTGTAGCTGTGTGTCATGTTTGTATGAGGTAATGTCTTTGATTGCTGTGTGGTCGCCATTTTCCCAGCATGACAAGAAGAGAGTGAAAGACTCCCAACTAGGATGAGAGCGATGTATTTGTTTGCCAATAAATCGGACCGATATTGGACTTTTATTAACTATTGGATATCACCCGTCAGTATCATCCACTATGTTATGAAAACAGGAAATAAAGTATAAATTTCTTTCCACAATTTATTTATTCATTTAATTGTTCTATCATGTTATTTGTAAAATAATTCCCCTGCCATTGAATTTCATCCTTATGGGTTCCAGTGGAGAGGTTTAGTGTCCCATGATGGTTTAAATGATGTTTCAGGGGCTTTTCCACCCTGCCAAGAATAAAAACCTGTGAGGGACCACTCAATACTTGTATAATAAATTTATTGAATATTGGAAATACAAAAAATATCAGTATTTGCCTTCAAAAACCCACATCGGTCAAACCCTAATCCAAACACAGTGACATCAGAAGTGTATCTACAGTCTCTCAATCAAAACCTTGTAAACATCACCGTCATCCCTTCTGTACTTTGTTTACAGAAAAACATC
The DNA here is from genome assembly GCA_900660455.1 of Gephyroberyx darwinii. NCBI lineage: Eukaryota > Metazoa > Chordata > Actinopteri > Trachichthyiformes > Trachichthyidae > Gephyroberyx > Gephyroberyx darwinii. The sequence goes on along the minus strand of CABFOQ010030381.1, from coordinate 21,904 downwards.
CCACCAAGTACTTTGTTTACAAAAACATACTACTTTTAGAGATATTAAATGATTAATTTCAAGTATTTTCGTCCAAAGGGAGATGAATGAATGTTATCGTGTAGTCTGAACTCCATGTGTTACATTTACAGCTTTTACACACACACACACACACACACATATGCCCTTGTGGGTTCATTAACAGTCAGTCACCAATATTGTTGTAGTGATGTCACTCAACAAACATATACACTACAAAATGGTATGTAAAAGTAGTGTCACCAAGATGGTATTTTTATGTTTTTGTCATTTAAGTATGTTTGCTCGTGTGAAATAATTGATAGTGGTTAACGTGAGCATGCTGGAAAAATGTTTCAACATGTTGTACAAAAGTATCACTTAGACTGAGCACAGTAGGCAACAACCCTAGAAATAACACCCATATTTCTCATCACTTTGGCGATGTCAAACCTGATTACTCCCTGGTGATGACTAACATGTGTGTTCCCTCAGCATACTCCTGAGGGTCAGTCTGCATTCCTTTGGTTCTGAAGTGCATTACGTGGCTACGGGGGTATGCCAGGTTTCATCTCGCATCAAACGACCTCACGGGGCATATACCTCCTCGGTGCCATATTTACACACCTACTCAGAGAGGTCTAGTGCACTCAATAACCAGACGCTGCCAAGAGCATCAGCGAAAATACACTGAACCAAAGAGTCAGTCATTTGCAGGGGAATACGAGATCATAGATGGTTAAATAATTCTTAATTTAGCTTTTATTTTGATTCTGATCGACTTTCCTGCCTAAAGGGTGATGACAAGTGTGGAGTTGGGATAATAAATCCCTTTCATTTGTTCTGCTGCCAACTGTACATCAGTCCTTTATCAAACGTTATCCTCAAATCAGGAATAACATATGGAATGAGACTGGTACATTTCTAGACTTAAGTGATTTATTTGATTTGTTTTCTAATGTACCCATTGGGGAAAAAAGTACATTGATGAAATTCCACAACACAATATTTCAGAAGTAAGACCTTAATTCCTGATCCATGTAAAAGTACACATACAGTAGCAGACAGTAGAGGGTACATGTGAGCTAAACTAAGGAGCAGCATGCAGTGAGTTCATCATAAGTTCAACCATCATTTTTCAGGATTGTTTTTTTTTTTGCAATAGAAAAATAAATTGCATGCAGTGCATATCAACACGTTGTAAATACTACAATTACATCACTCCATAGTCATTTCTCATTAGATCAAATAAGATAAAAAGCTTTTTTTTTTTTTTACATTGCAGTTTTTGTTGTCTGTCTTTCAATATGTTTTTCCAATCAATGTAATCGGTTACATTATAAAAGCAGTGATTGCAACCAGCAGGCATCCTAAGCTGTAGGTGGCGCAGCTCATTGAATGGAATGAAAGGCTGGAGGACACAGTGATGGTGAGCCCTGCCCTACACCTACTGCAGGCTGTACCACAGAAAACACAGGACTCCATGTTGTGCATGATGTCTGAGTTGTATGTCCTTATCGCTCTTCTCGCTGTGAGAAAATCAGAAAATGATGATCATCAGTACAGAATATAGTGCTAAGTGGGCCTGGATATCTGGAGTTTATGGAGTTTATGGATTTTGCCTCAGTCCAATATTAATCCATCACAATCAACCACTCGGGAAAGACTAAGCAGAATTAATTGTGTATGTTAAAACAGGATATTTTCCAGTTTCAGGTATGTGGTAATAGTTTGAATACTTTCTATTATTTTATGCATACAATGAATTTCAGAGTCATGAGGACCTGATGGTACTTACTAGGCTCATAGTAGTCATAAACCTGCACCACAGCATCTTGCACATGAGCCACTCTGTAGTCTCTGATCAGTGGAAGTGTGATGCACACCTCTGACTTGTTAAGCTTCAAATGGAAACAGGAAGTGAAAGATACATACAAACACAATATCTCCAACTTTCACATTGAAGTTTTAATTATACAAACATTTCTTAGAGGCAGAAATCATGGGCGGAGCCAAAGAACCACAGCTTTTCAGAGTTCATGTTGGCGAACTGGCAAACTTGAATGGCAAAGAAGAAACTCTATGACAAAAAATATAATACCTTTTTCACTGGGCTTCAGTCTAACAATCCTAAAAACTGTAGTTCCTTGACTCCACCCATTGGGGTTTAACTCAACCTTTGAGATTATTTCTATCTCAACCTGCCTCCTACTCACCTACCTGACCATAGAAAGAATGACGGTGACGGCACACTTACTGAATCCAGGTACAGGCTAACTTTCCCAGGTGACGTCTCCACCTTTCTGATGAGGTCTGTTGGGACAGCAGCTCCCGGAGCGAGAGTGAAACCACTGAGCAGGCCCACATCTACCATGGCCATGCCTGTTTGAGATATCACTTGGTTCTTCTGTAATCTACAGAGGAAAAAAAACAAGGGGTCAGATGTTGTATGATTTGATGGATGAAGAAGTCATTGATAAAAGTATAAAAGGGAACATGTATGAAAACTGCTATTCATTACTTGTGACTTATCACTACTTGGTCACTACATACCTAGTGCATATAGACAACAGCATGTGATCGTGGTCTTTCTCATCATCAACGACATCCACATCTAATGAGAAAGCCTCACGGTCTGTGGCATTCTGGAGTCTTTGTGAAAGCACCCTGCTCTCCAAGTTGTAAAAGACATTCATCTGGAAGGATTCATGAAGGTGTTTAAGAATGGGACAACTGAGATTTAGCAGTGTGTCCATAGTTAGCGTCCACAGTTTATAGCAGCGCCTGATACCGCGGCCGCAGAGTATACGTACCTTTAGATGATTAGGTGCAAATGCCTCAAGGTCACAAAACAATACAACATTAGCCGTTAAAAGTCCTGAGCAAACTCACCGTTCCATAAAGCCAACCAAATAAATAAAGACCGAATCTCTGGATTTGTTTAACTCATTTCAACATGATGGCACCAAATCAAAGGCACATTAAAAAACAGGATGTGCAGCAGAGGGGGTCTGGAACTGAAGACAACAGACTCGAAATTGAACACAGTGAAGAGATTAACCTTTCACCATAGCCCTCTGTGTGATATTATCTGGACACAGTAAACGCAGACAGGACATGAAGCTATGCGTTCCAGATGTTAATGGCTGAATGAATGCAGTCCATTACCGTGCTGCATTGATCTGTTTTGCTTTAGCATTCACAATACCGTACATTGTGCAAGGAGTGGTTATCATGCACAGCTGCTGTGTTCAATTCATTCTGGGCATGCTCCAGTTGTCAAACAATACTTTACGCTGGTGTGATATTTTCCACTAACATGGACAGATCTAGCAGAATTCATGTTGAAGCTGCAAACTGTATTGCGATTTATAGTTTACGACGGAAATCGAATCAGCAGAGATTCAGTTGCTCTAGTCAAAAGAATGGATTCAGGACAAGTAGACACAGAAGTATTATAATTATACCTGAAATGAGGCAAATCCCTTTCCTTCCATGTGTGTATCTATGAGTAGATCTTTTTCTGCATCAATCTGAGAAACATTTAAAAAAATTCAGGTTGAGAATTTTCCAGCCAAATATAGCATCATACAAAATATCCAAAGTATCAAATCCTATATCCATGAGCTCCAATAACAACAACAAGCTCCATTACCTCCTGGCTCTGATACATCAGGTAGTTGGAGGAGTTGATACTGAAGTGCAACACAGAGCTAGAAGCTGGGATAGACACCTTAAACCTGAGTTCAATGTTTTCTGACCCACTGAAGGCAGCATAGCGGGCCAGGGCCTGCAGGGCAATGACTGTGTCCTGGGGAAAACAAAGGGTCAAAGGGTCAAACACCTAGATTAAAAGATATTTGACTGCGTCTCATTTGCTACAGAACTGGGAAAGATTTGTGATATATATTTTCAGTACAATTGTTGGTTAAAGCTGCAATATGCTCTTCACGTCTCTTTTGAAGTGTCCTTTGAGCTGCAACACACAGGCCTTATTGTATTCCCAAATACATAACATCAGTTCTTTGAGTGACAGAAAAGGTTTTGGTCTTGCCTGTGTGGTCCCATAGCCCCCTAGGTGGTTTCTCCGGTTGCTTAGCCATTTCAAGTAGGAAATGCCCTTCCCAATGTTGCCAAGCCTGAAAAGAGCCAGCAGCATATAAGAGACCATCTCTATCTGCACTGAGTGTGGCATCCGCCCATCTGACTCCAGGCCATTGGAGGAGCTCCACAACATTACTCCACCTGGACAGAAAAATGACAGACAAGGGAACATATCACCATGTCCTAGTTAACTTAGATTAAGTATGTTGCAGTGCTAAAAAATCTTCATCCTAGCAAGTCATACAGTCTAGTAATGAATCTTAGTGATCTGCCAATGGGGTGAGAAAATCTAACTTGTTTCCACTTGTTCCACTTAAACTTATTTTTTTACAAGTGACAATACCTTGAAAAAGGTGGACTACTCCACTAGTATCAAGAAGGATGCCAATGTTTCATGGCTTCATCCCTGACATGCAGACATGAAAGTAGATATGTGGCCTTGGGCATCCCTGGACCAAGTAACCTGAGCAGAAAATAACAGCAAGCCTTGATTAAATTACCTTTGTCGTCAGCTCTCCTGTTGAGCTCAGCCAGGGCAGCACCAGCTACAGGACTGTTGGCCAGAGCTAAAGCATAAGTCACCAGACACAGGCTGTAGTTACTGGCCACTCCACTGGAAACTCTGCTCTCTAGGTAATTCTTGGCCTGGGACACATTGGCTGGGAACATGTCCTTTACACAGAAGAACGAAAGAGAATCAATACTATAATCTAGCTTCCAACACTTCCATATATGCCATATTATTGTACCCAAATATTAAATTTATTGTAAATTGCTTCAAATTAATTTGGCGGTTGATACAATGGAATATTCGTTTCACTTCTTCTATGCAAGATTCTGAAATTCTGTTAAATTCCTTATCCTATCCCTCCTCTGACGATCACATGTTTCCCTCACTCACAGCATAGGTCTGGTCCTCCAGCAGGGATATCAGTACAAAGGCGGTGAGAGCCACTGAACCATCATCCAGACCTCCCTGCAGCTCCGTGTGGATCACCCTGCCCACCTCGCTGAACTCTCCCTGGGGCCCCTGGTGGCCCACCAGCCATCTCATGGCCCTGGAGAGAACACTCTGGTCCACCTGTATGAAGGACTGGGCGTGGAGGAAACACTTCAGCACGAACGCCGTCAGCCTAGGACCAGAAAACAAGGAGTATGGATCAGAGATCGAGACCCTTGTACCATGTAAATTAAACTATGTACTATGTACACTGGTGACCCACCATGTGCTGCCATAGTTGTCGCTGGCTCCAAAAGCACTGAAGGAACCATCATCTCGCTGGTAGGACAGTTCCCTCTGATATCCTTATTATATAACAAGATATAACATGTTTACCGTAACATCCAAGGAGTAAATTCACTTCAATCAAATAGCACTAAAAACACCCTCACCTTCACGTCAATGATACCAATGAATCGTGCAAAAGCTGATTACCTTCCATCATGTAGCCCAGAGCCCTGGTCCTGATCTCCTCATGGTCTTTGGATGACTGGTCCAGGTACTGGAGAACATAAACGCTTGGTGCAAAGTGGATCATGTTCTGCTCCCCACAACCATGAGGCATCTGAACCAGCGAATACAAGTTTCTGATGGACATGGCCAGGATATCACCTGTGTAACGCAATACAGGACGGAAAGAAGAAGGTGCACAGTAAGGCAAACCAATGTCTGGGGCATGTCTGGTATTTCACACCAAACAGAGCTGAAGGGGCTAAGTGAGTGCATGTGGGTCAAATCTGATATCATGAGGACCATTTATTGTTATGGCTTTAATGCTATGGAAAAACCCCACTGTGCTCAGAACAGGAGTGGAACCAAGTCAGTGTAAAGCTGTAGAACTGGAGATGGAGGAGGAAACACTGGGAAACATAGACACTTGAAGACGTGACGTGAACAAGAAGCTCTTTAAATTTATTTCTTTAAATATTCTGAAATTGATGTAATTATATGGTTTGACGTGTAGAAACAGTACTCTAGTTCTGTGACGTTAGATAAGCTTCGACTATTGAAAGAGAAAGAGAAATTAAAAGAAATGCTTCACAAAATAGTGAAGCATGGAAACAGGAAACAGTTGAATTGAATGCAAAGGATAAGTGCATAGTTGAAATGGCCACTTGGAAAGTCAGAGCAGCAGTTTAAGTTACAACGTATGAAAGAACGGAAAATAAGTCATAAAACACCATCAAAAGTAGAAACGTAGAGACAGAAATACCTGCATCCTAGATGTGTACTTGATGTGTAATAAAGCTGACAATCACAACAAGCACGAGAACCATACATTTGACTTCAACCAATGAAAAGATGGAAGCTTGTCTGTCTACCGTGACAAATTCCCAACATCCCTCAACCTGAATGGAGCTAAGCCAAACAATCTAACAGCTGTGCAGAATCTGCCCGCCATGAAAATTCCTATTTTGATAGCTATCGTTTCCATTTTCAACATTCAATCCCCGAACGCACTCGAGGACAGCTCTGAGTTTGATGTCCATCTACCCCGAGCACATCATCTAAACACAAAGAGAAAAGTGGGCACACATTGCACATATCTAATTCGCTAAATGTAAACATAAACTGCACTCAAATGGAACTGCCATTGGCAGAACAGGGGGGACAAATGGTAGACATACCAGCCACTGCCACATGGGCCCTCTGGCTGCCCGATACCACATCTGGTGGAAAGGAGAAGGAGACGGCCCTGGAATTGTTGCGCTTCGATGGTGCCAGCTCCAGGAACAGAGTCTCTGAGAAGGACTGTTCAACTCCCTCGGGCTTCGGGAACATGGAAGTAATTCAGTGTTATCATAGGATTAACTGTATGCCACGTAGGACGCTGCATTATGCTTTGTATAGTAGTCTGAGGAGTAGAGTCAAACCAGGGCTCCACGTGAACAAAACCTACTGCCTTCATAATGCAAAAGCACCTCTCAAACAGAAATCATGCCGACAATGCAGATCTTTTGAAAAATTGTATTCCACTTACCATTCACCAATAATTACACAAGTCAACTGACCATGCTTGCACTTTTCCAGCAACACCCTGTTTCACATTGACATAGTTACACACATTTACACCAAGGAGCTGCCCTACTGTCTAACTGGAGTAGTTGGGGGTTAAGTGCCTTGCTCAAGAGCAACTTGACGGTAGTTGTTGAGGGAGAGAAGAGCGTTACTCATTCGCTTCCCCCAACAACATTTTCCCAGCCAGTCTGGGGATTTAATCTAGCAGCCCTCTGATCACAAGCTTCTTTAACCTCTAGGCTACTGCCCATTAAGTTAGATCCAACTAAGTTTGCTTTGCACAATTTTACCCATTGTTTCAGTGAGACTCTACCTTCACGAGCACAGTCCGAACAAGGTTGTCTGAGGCCTCGGCAGATATGGCGTGCACAGATATTTCCATTTCGCCGAGAGCCAAGGGCCTTATGGGAAAGAGGGCTGAAGCAGCGCCCCAAAACCCAACGGTGAGTTGCCGTGTGTTCACTACAGAGACATGCCCTTGGTCTGCCAGGACAAACTCGTAGGTCTCACTCTGCTCTACCAGCAGTATGACCTGTGGAGAGCAACGCAAGGGGAGGTGGGAGAGACGCAGGATACTTTTAGCCAAAGAATGAAATAATTACTATGGTATAATACTGAGAAAAATGCTTTTATGATTTTTTATTAGCAGTTAGCGTTTCTAATGAATTCAATCAGACAGTTTCATAGAATTCTATCTAAAGAGGAACATAATACTTATAATAGGACAAATTACTGATAGGAACTTTTCCATTTTTGTATTTACTCCCCGTACCTCCATGTCCCTCTCAAGATGGTTGAAGATGTTCACCTCCAGGACAATCTCCTCTCCTCTGATGAGGCATGATGGGACATCCAAGGACAAGGAGAAGTCCTGGGACACTATCAGCTATGGATGAAAGCACGTAATCAAATTCAATATCAACTTTGGCTAACACTGTTAGAAGTAGTGGACGTGTAAGGTTCAGCTGGTAGGGCACAGGGCTATTACCAGTACGGTCAATTAATACTGCTAAAACAGTTCTATATGCACACTTCAACTCTGTACATTATTTCAGTAAAGGTGGTAGGTGTAGCATTTAAATGTCAATAAATCATTCAATCAATATCATAAGGCAAAAAAACACCAGTAACTAATAAACTCATCAATTTGTGCTTTTTATGCTTGAAGGACCATATCATCAGACAATTTACATCAGTTTGATGCTATGTACTATGCTGTATGGTATGAATTGATCTCATAAGATGTACACCAGCCTAAAAAAAGGTAAAGTCCATTCTGCAAATAAAAAGGCCGGTTAACTGAGTTTAAGTCGACTTACCATCCACTACATCCCACTTTGGAAGGAATCATGTGCATGTAGCATTTTAAGATCAACAAATCATTACCACATTCATTTATAGACTATATAAATACCATAAAACAAATGAGAAGATTGACAGCCTCTACTGTCTTCTGCACTGCATTTTACATTATGTGCCACCAGTTCAGATTTTGTGGGAAATCTGCTGGGTTGCTTTGAGGCACAAAACATGAAGAGGGCGCTGGTCTTCCAGAGTAAACAGAGCTAAAGCTTTGATGGTGGAATGAGTGAAAGACCTCTGGAAACCCTAACCCTAACCCTCTTCAGTAGAGCAAAACAGAAAACAGCATCCTCATTGAGACAGGAAGCAACAGAGTTTATGGGAAATGTGGCCTTCATTTTTAGAAACTCTCACACTGACAATACCACTGGCTACCAGTCACCTCGGCCATAGTCTCATTTGTTTACGGTAGTTATATAATATATATGGTATATAATGACACCAAGGTATCACAATTAATTTGATACTGATATACACATTTAAGTTTAGGTACAATAGAAAAGGAGATTGTACATACCCTCTGTGGCACAGATGTGAACCCCAAACCCAGGTTCTCTGACATCACCAGTGCTACAGCTCTCCAAGAAGTAATGCTGTCTGGTACTGTTACGTTCGGACTTGTCCATGTTGAATCACTAGTGAAAGTGAAATTATGTATGTATGAATTACTAAAAAACGTCAGTGCTTATAATTGAGAATGATGCTTGCAATGGTGTTTGCTTTCATACACCTACCCATTTTAAGCATGTGTACCCCTCACCTGACATTAGTGTCCAGCCACAGCCAGGATTCAGTAATGCCCTGATCCATCCAGTGCCTCCAGTACGTCTCTACCATGAAGGGATCTCCCTCTGAATGACCCAAAGGAGAGAGAGAAAAGAGATCAGAAGGTGACCAGAAACCAGTGAAATCCAGAGAAGTAAATCCGACAAGTAATGCAATATGCTCAATGTCCACAAGAGGGACTCAAAACACAAATCTGGTGCTTATAATATTTGAAAGGCCACACAGAGGACAGTAGGAACCAGGATACACATTTTGTATGTGAGCATGAACATTAACTTTATTAAAGGCATTATTTATCCTCATACCCTTTTTAGCTTCATCAGGCTGCTGTGCATTATACAGTCTGCCATTTGTCAGCGCCATAATATTGCATTCCTGCAGTGCGACAAAAAAGATGTTAAGAATACTAAGTGTTACTGCAACCAGAGCCTATAAAAACAGTATGTATGTTTAGGCTGTGAATCAACATTAAAGCACGCACAGGGAGGTCCACTATCAGATGATACATTACTCTGATATAAGAAAATCAATGCAGTGGGTCGACACTCCGCTCTCCTTACTACGATGAAAGATAAATTGTGTGAAATATAGGCCAGGTCTTGGTGTGTGTAAGACGCAAAACAACCACAGATCTCTAGGGGCCTAGGGTGATCTCAAGTACTGTATGGTCTACTAATAGAGAATACACACCGGCAGTACTGTGGAGACAGAGAAAAGGTTGCCCAAACACAATTCACTTCGGTGGAACTTCGTCTCATCTGACACGCATCTGGTGATAACCCCCGGGCCCCGTGTACACCCCCCACACCTAACACGCTAGTTACCAGCTCTTAGAAACTGCAGAGTCACCTCCTAACAAAGCAGGCAGATAGGTTACATCCAGTCTAACCAGTTTAGCCGCCGATCGCCGATACAGTAGCTGACCGGGAAAAGCTTAGCTAAGAAACTGTAACAAGAGATTACAGAAATTGGGATGAAATCAAACAAATCTGACAGTATCTAAACAGGTTTGTCTGTGTTTGGCTTTCTGAAGGAGGTTCACAGAAGTTCAAGTTTCAGAGATTACAAGATCTTTTGTCTGAGGACATATACAGCGCTTATTCAAAGAGATACACTGTATTGAACTGTACATTTCACACAAGGCTTTACAGAGCAGTCTAGCTTCAGGGCATCGATCAAGTGGCTCAAAATGCTGCCTTGCAAGATCCCAATACATGAGACGGTAGCCACCTTGGCGATCCAATTCAATATATATTCTTGAAGGGTTGGCATACCATCTCCTCTTTGAAGTCCCGGTCAACCTCTGGAGCGTTCTCATCCATCCCCATTACCAGGATTCCTACCTGGGACCCGGGTTCGAGGACGGTCACAGTGAGGGATACCTGGTTACCTGGCTGCGCCCTGTCACTGCTCCAGTTTAGAGACACCTGATGAGAGCCAAACAAATCACTTCAGGAGTCTTACACACCTACTAGAGCAGCATTTCACTATTGTGTTACACCAATGGAGGTTAGAGAGAGGCAAAACTGATATTTATTTATATGAAAGTCTCACCGATTATTGCGATTATAGGTAAACAAACAAATTACATAGTTGCGTTGGAGGATGGGCACATGCACTGTGTCACTAGTGACCTCTCCATCAGAAAGGACACAGTAGACAGTGATACAGGCCGCGGGGGACCAGGACACTTTCGGGGTCAGAGAAAAGGATGAGGAAGTGTTTGTCCCAGCAGCCACCACTTGCCCTCTAGAGCTGACCTGGGAAGCACAACAATACAAGAGGAACAGTCTGTTGACCAAAATTGTTTATTGTATAGTGATGTGTGCCTCTATCTTGTCTTGTACTGCTGCAAAATGCAATATCCCTTTGGGGACAATAAAGAGCCATCTATCTATCTATCTAGAACAGTGAAGGAAGTACGTCCCCTAGTTACTGAGTATACCGCTACACTTCCTTGAATGTGTCATTTTTAGAGGTAAGAATTTGCAAAATGAGATCCGTCACTTCCAGTCAAACATCATTGGAGACTTTTCCTCCTATAACGACATCTATGATCCAAAAGAAAACCATCTCCAAATTATTTGCTATGACTGGGCAGCCTGTGCCAATGTTAGAATATGCACAAAATGTATGTATGGGACCAAACATACCACATAGTGAAGCTCACTTATTTGAAAAGTGCTTTCCACCTTCATTTGAAGGGGCAATCCAATCTGGAATAAAAAATAAATATTACTTGAAAATTGTGCAAAACAATACAGTTCAGGCATTTTATGAAATGCACACATTTGCTGCAGTGTGATGTACCTGGGCAGGGAGTGAACTGATTGGGAGGATCTGAATGTATGAGCCACTAGGAGAGGAGTAGTTTTTGTAGAGCTCCAGGGTCTCCACGCTGGACAGAAATTTGGCCTACATGTAAAAACACCAGACACAAAATGTGACCCGCTAAATTACAACGACCACTTAGCTCCATAATCAGAGATATCATCTAACGTACTTTGTGCTGATCATTTTCATCAGACTTAAAGGAAACTAATGCCTCACCTAGAGAAACGGTTCAGATTTTAGGCTGTTTGCATGCGCTAGTAGCCTTTCCTGTGGCATTTGATACCAACACGCCAATTGTCATACTGCAATAAAACTACTCAGCCTACATGCAACAAAACAAGGCTTCCCCCTTCCAGGACCAACATTAAAAACCAAAAAAATGGAAAAACACCCACATGGATGAAAAGCATCACTACTTCATCCTGTAATGTGAACTCTATGTGGACATCCCCGTCCTCAGGCACTGGAAGTCTCATAGTTGTAGGTGCAGCGTCCAACTTGGACGTTTTCTGAGTGACTTCAACCAGCACAGAGTTCCCTAAATCCAACGAGGTCAGCGGCCTTCGGTCATACCGGGATACTTTAAGCTGTGAAGGACATTGAAAGGAAGTAAAGTAGGTTACTGGTTAGACCGTGGACGTAACCATACATTTAGATGATAAAAATACAAATAAACAGAACACGCACTTTTGCAGAGAAGTGTAAAGATGGCTTCAGTGCATGCGGGAAATCGTAGAACGTGAGCTGGAACGCGTTCTCCACAATGTGCACGTCAGCTGTTCTGTTCACTTTGAATCCTGTAAGATCAAATTGGATAGAAAATGCAACCGCAAGTGCAATGCATATCGTAATTTTCAGCATCAGCATCAAACGCACATCTCACAAACCTGTTGAGCTCTCGGTAACATGGGCAGTGACGTACATGACCACGCGGCCGCCATCGCCCGTTCCTGGTGAGCTGTATTGGGCTGGAAGCTGATTTTTGCTGAAGAAAAACTGTGTTGAGCCATAGATCTGGAAAATATGATTCAAATGATGAGCCTTTGGCAAGCAGATACCCTACTATACTGGGTTAATGTGCTAAAAGTCTCCTTATAGCTCCAGTTTATTCCCGTTTTAAATGGGGCTGATGGGAGGTTTCAAACTCACCTCTTGGGTTTGATTGAGGATGAATGGTCGGCTGGAATTGTACAAAGCTGATGCTAGAGTGACGGAGACAGAGAGCGTCCCCTGTACAGGTTGTCCACCACGGCGCCTAGGGACAAATACACAAATATAAACGGGTATACTCCTTGTCATGTCTTCCATAATTCCACATTCCACACCATGTCTGGAATGAAAAAGAGAAAGAAAGCTTGTTGCATTTAACTCACCAGGCTTTCACAGTTCCTGAGATGTCACCTCCGACTAGGACCTCTGAGGCCGTCTGGAACAGAACTTCAAATGGAGGGTCTGCAACAGCAATGAGTAGAAATTGAAAGGACGACAGCAATTAAGTGCATTGTTAAAAACAAAATTCCAATAATACTTATAATATATTACAATCATTGATACTTTTCTCTTTTAAGTTACCATAATGTTCCACGATGAATGATTTCTCATCAGACATGCCCTGTATGGAAAGAGAGTGGAGGTAAAATGCTTTTCTGTGACTCTTCAATCATTAATTTCAAAAGCATTCATTCATTTCATAAAGATACAGGAACCTTACATTCACTGTAGCTGTGATTGCCCACTGTCCAAGAGGAGGGGTCTGCGACAAATTGAATTCTGTCGACACAATTCCCATGTGACTGCCCTTGGAGTCCCATCGTTGGACCATGTTGCCCCGGGGGTCCTGGGTACGACAATGGAACGTAAGTCAAATATCTCCACCGCCCCACACGATGCCCGACTATTCAACTCCTCTGGCTTTGTCCTGTCACCCACCCGTATGGATATATCCACCCCGTCTCTGTATGGGCGATTATCCAACTGGACAGACACAACTCTGACTCTGACCATCTCCCCGGGTCGGTAGTGCAACCTGTCAGTTTGGATGAAGGTGTAGACGTTTCTGTGGTTGAAGCTGAGGGTGGTGGTGTTGGTGAAGAGGAGTTGGTACGCCCGGTAACCCCTCACCGCCAAGGTAAAGAGGGACCTCTGGGTTATAGAGCTTTCAGGAATCTAGAGATGTCACAGACAGCATTTTAAGAACGTACAGCCTGGTGCATTGGCACCAGGCTGTAGCAACTGGGTAAAAACAGCTCACTGAACTGCTGCAAAACCTCGTCTTCCTAAAGAATAGTCACTCAGCTGTGAAAGAGAAGAGCAGCGACTTGATAAATGTAAAAAAAAAAGACAGAAGAGGGAAAACATACTCACAGGAGGGAGCGTGAGAACTCCAGTCAATCCTTAAAAAAACAGGGATGCTTTATTATTTGCCATATCACACCCAAAATCAAACATCAAGTCCTCTAAACACACCATACAACTTATATGTAATTCCAGTGTTACCTCCTTGGAGGGTGTCCTCTGCCCGGGCTACACTGGTGTTGTCGTGCATCACTTCGGCCGTCACCCTAATAGGAAAGTCTGTGAGGACGGTGACAGCCAGCCGAGTGGGCATCCCACCATGCAACACCTCCGGACCCGAAATCAGATACAGTGTCGTCGTACTAGAGGAGGGAAGAATGAGTTGTTATCAATTAGGGAAATGAGCAGGGTTCGACCGATGTGGCCATTATTGATATTCTTGTATTGAAGCTGCTGACAGCAGAGATTTTGTGCCGATGGTCACGATCTTTCAATTCTTTTATTACCATTCCAAAAAAATGTACTAATATTCAGTGTTTCTCCTGAGAATTTTGTTTTTTGCAGGGTGAAAAAGCATCATGTGATACTGAAAGTCTCCATTTAAACCCATACTAGTGCAATTCTTTTAGGGTTAGCATCTCTTTAAGAGCTATACCACACATATTCAGCGGTAGGGGAGACTCTTGGATACATTACTACCTTTAAATGAAGGATTAATTAACCAAAAACATTACCGAACAATTGAATAAATACATAGAAAAACAATCTGTTGTAAAGGTTCTATAAACTTTAGCTGTAGGTGTAGCTGCGGTCACCTATAGTGCAATAAAGCATATCAGTCTAACCCTAGACATGAGCATATAGAAAAAACAGACAGCAAATCACACATTGTTGCATATTTCCAAGGAGGACATATTATACATGTGAAAATCTCAGCGGTTACGAGACAGGTGTTGATTCATTCCGAAATCACACTTACTTGGCTGAATCCTGAGCAGAACCGGGCACGGCACAGCACACAACTACCACACACACAGCCAGGATCCACGTCCCGTCCATGCTTCTGCTGCTCGGCCACTGGCAGGTCCTTACTCCAAACTAACGACTAGCTCTCACCTGCAGTGACAACATATCCCACCTACTGTCCCAAGCCAAAGCCCCTAGGGAGATGTACTCACCTGCGCATCCACAGACATATTGTCACACACATATTCTTTGTCATGCACATGCACACAAGACATATCACATTTTGCCTTCTTGTCCTGGTGCAGGGCTGAAGTTGATCCCATGGGGGGGGGGCTGACACACACACTCTGGACACCTTTGCCCAGAGGGATGCGTCCTGTCTATTCACAAGTCCCAGTCCTGCCCAAAGCCGTGAGACATTCAGGTGTCACTGTATCCATACTGAGCAGCAAATCTGTCTCGAATGTCAGAAGGTATACATCTACTGTAGATGATTATATTATATTATATTATATTAGATGGCTCTTTACTGTCCTCGAGGGGAAATTGCAGTTATGCAGCAGTACAGAACAAGAGAGCTGCTGCAAGGCTGCCTGCTTCTGCTGGCGCCGGAAGTGTGAACATACAAAATATGACTTGAGCAAACTTTGATTTGTTTCCTGCCATGTTATTTGGCAAATTTCACCCATCACAAGCAGGTTTTTAATAATTTTCCCACTTCACGCAGATCCTTGGATCAGCAACGGGGACATTATGGATTAGTCATCGAGTATGAATCCATAGTGTCATGTTTCTCTAAGTGATTCAGCTTTGTAATAAATAGGTGTGGCTTTTCCATTGGCGTGTGAGTAGAAGGCTTTGGGTCAAGGTGAAATGTCAGAATGGTGGTGAGTCTCAAAAACGCAAAATCACTTACTCTCTCCAAACACTACTTATCCATTATAACTCTAGATTTAACAGAACAGAAGATGCCATTCGTTTTAAGTTTAAAATGACAAAAGTTTGGCGTGTGTGAGACGGTGACACAAAAATACAGGTCGCACGTTGAAACAAAAGATTGAGGTTGATAATACAGACTGCGTGTTTTGACTGGCACACATGATAAAAGGATAGTAAAGCCTGCATTAACTGCTTCCTGCCAGCAGGTGGGTGTAAAGTCAAGGTTAAGCTAGTGCTTCATCAATCTAGTGTTCTTTACTACTCAATGAGCGCTTCAGTAACTTGCATTAACACTTCCAGAGTTTAATATAAAATAGGTTATAGTGAAGGAACAGAAGATGCCAGAATAGATGCAACTAGATATGGATTCAGAGAAAAACTTGGTCCAGTACCCTTAAATGGATGCCTGTTATATAACCCCAAAAACTGTTTTGATAGTGTCATATCAACATTTTATTTCTTTGGTAGCACTTTATCTTCCCACTAGTTACATATAAAACATGTTTTTTACAATGGTCTTTTTTTCCAATATTTGGCAAGTAGGACTTTGGCAAAACAAAGATACAGATATTAATGATCAGGTGCTTATTAGGAGCACCACTATAAGAGCGGGGCTGTGTGTGTTCGTCAGTGCTGGTGGAGTCTGTAGTGTATCTGAGGATGTCTGTACAGGATTAGCCCCATGGAGATGCTACAATTAGTTGAGCCTGGGACCATGTATATTTTCATTGTTGCTCCACATCACTCCAGTAATGCATACCACCCAAGCACTTGTTAAAATGTGAGGCACTTGTGGATATTTATCATTGTCTGTGTGTGCTTGTGTTTTCCATGAGAAAGCACTTTAATCTTAAGGAGAGAAACTTGATCTCGGATACATTCTCATAGACATTTCCTACCGAATACCTGCCGAGCCCACAGCAGACTACAGCAGTTCTATACCATCCATCCAACCTCCTATATTACATCAACAAAGTGCTGACAAAAGTGCATATTTACAGAGTGCTAAAAAAGGACCAGAAAACATGATAATCTTTGCAAAGGATCACACCCGTTTAAAAGGCACAGCAAATTGGCAGATCAAGATAAGCTGATGCTCAAGTGGAGAATTGCTCACAGATTTGGTAAAGGACGTGATGTAATACAGCAATGGCTGCCAGGGAAGTACCAGTGTGGAGACGTTTTACGGCACCTCGACCTGCATATACACTCCTTTCCTCAGAGGGGCGCTGCTTTAACAAATCCGGATATTCTGAATGACTGTCAGTGGTCGATGACAGCCTTCACTTTTAAATGTCTGACACATTGCCGACCTTGAACAAGAAGCAGAATATTGGTCTCTTATGTCTCAGCCACCCCACAAAGGTAAGGTAAGCTGGTACTCAAGGAGCCATCATGACAGGCTACTTCAAGTGTCTCCTTTGACTGGGATTCTGTCTGCCAGTATCCCTGGCAGTCACATCTCAAAGTGACGGTACATGCTCTCCACGTAGCTCAGGACCCTTTGCCAGTCGGGACCCCCTGCTCTCAGCATCTCCTCTACCGTCTGTAAAGCAAAGATTTCAACCAAAAATCAACCTTGTGTTTGTCACAGAGATACATGAGACGAGGATCTACTGTAAAAAGGATTTGTTCAACAAGACTTACCAGTGATTGTGCTATCCCAACGTTCTCTCCTGTTTTGAACGCCAGGCTGAGGTTCTCCCTCTACACAGAATAGAACAGTTCGCAGGTTAAACACCATGAATCGTTTTTTGGTCCTCTCCATTGCGCGGTGTGATTTCCGAAACGGTTCCTACCTTGCTCTCTGGGCTAAGGGTGCAGTAAGGGATGTGCGAGGGGAGGTAGGTGTGGTAGACAGCACAGAACGCTAGTCCATCAGCCCAGCTACTGCTGAAGTTGGTAATGTCAATGTTCTGCATGGAGAGGCAAAACACAAGGGAGAGGTTAAGTGTGTAAAATAAAAAGGTATAAATTACAAAAATTCATCACAAAGCACAGCACAGATTGATGATATATATAACAGCGGAAGAGTATCTGAGGGTGGAATTTTCCTGTGTGTGGAGAACATTTCCCTCCAGTGACCATGCAGACACCAGAATTTAATTTGGGCAAACAAATCTACGGCCTCTTGAATATAGTGTTGGTGTTCTCTTTTGCAGCTCCACCTTGTGATTTAGGCTGATAAGATGAGTGCATTATAAAAATCTTACCTAGTGCAGCTTTAAGAAACACACACACACACACACACAGTTTTACCTTATAGCCTTGAGTGCGGCTCTGACACCAGCGCAACAGTGAGTTTCTCTTAGAGCCTCCATGGCGACGCAGCAGCAGGTTGAAACCATCCTGGGACCTGACAACAACAGGAAACATCGAGCTGATGGCCTTTTATATCTGAAATGGCTTTTTTTTTTAATATACTGAGCAAGAGCTGTACATCTTAGTTTGACTTTTATAGAGTTCTCAAAATCAAAGTCATCATCAGGTGAGTTGTAAAACGTTGTAAGAAGTCCAAAAATTAATACATTAAATCAAGTGTGAGAGGTGTTTCTGACCCCAAAATTGAGTTTTATGAGTTCGCTAGATACATGTACTTGGGTCGATATGAGTAATTAGATTTACAGCTACAGAATGTAACAATTAAGCTGGTCTCTAGGACACTGTGGTCTGTGTGTGTGTGTGTGCTCACTTGGTAGGAGGCAGCTCAGTGAGGGCAGAGTTGTACTTGTTTAGAGACTCCTCCCGTTTTCCTATAAAGACATACAAACACAGCCTACTGCATAATCCAACAGCAAGACATGGTTATGAACACTTTAACCGGTTGCTGACGAGCCAAACAAACAGATACATGTCATAAATGCAGGCATTCATGTTCACACATACAAACACACATACAAACACACACCTGTGTCAGTGCTTGACCTGCTGTCTTGCCAATCCAGGCTCCTTCGCCCTCTGAGATGGACAACGTTCTTCAAAAGAAACACATTTCACAAAATCATAAAAACTAACCAGTCAGGATATTTCTATAAGAAGTGGAAAAAACAAAATGCACAATAAAAAATCTGTCGAGGAGGCACTGATTTCTGACAAATGCAATGACGCTCACTGCAGGAAACTCGGATTAAGGATAATCCAGGATAAAACAGGACTCCCCTGGAGTTGCAGTGTCTCACCTTGTTTGTAGGTCCAGCTGTTATGCCAGTATTGGACTGGGAGGTCCCATTCTGCACAGTGGGGGAGTCAGAGGACACTGGTAGTCTGGACAGGCTTCTGTAATATTAAGAACGAACACACACACAGGCTTGAGAAGCCAAGACAACTGTTTTTGATAGCATTTTTTCTCGACCATTGTTCCACTTCATCGCCAGTGGTGAATCAAACGATTCTAACAACATCCTTGTCCTCAAGTGGCCCTGTGAAGCGCAGACCGAAAGCAACACATTCAATAGAAACCACAATCACAGTCTTCACTAAATTTGGTGACTGCTATCTGTTTTCGATTACTGCGCCAGATGGAAAAAAAATGTGGAGAACAGTAAAGGGATTTGGTATGTGTTGGTTTGAAATATTTGACTGTCTGAACATGTTCAATTGCCAACTATACAAAACGATGCCATTCTTTCTGAACAGTGTTACTTGTCTGTATCACTTTTTTGAGCAACAAGCCCAGTACTACTCTGCACTTCCCAGAGATCACTTGTCAATCAAACAGTGTGGTCAGCACTGTGACGTCGTTTTCCTCGGATTTTCTGTTGATAAGCTTCAGGATCGCTGTTGCCCCAAATGTAAAACGCATCACTTCCTGTGATGCGGCAGAGGATTTTTCCCGGGAAAGACACAGCAAGGACAGCAAAAAAGGCTTTCGTGAACTGGCTAGAGGTTGAATCAATATTGTGTTGTATCAATGTAGTTTTGAAAAAATAATCTCACCTTGACCTCTCCGTGGTTACCGTCCTCCGAGTCTCATTGGACCGAGCCTCTTCTCCACTCCTATCCTCATTGGTCACATTTCTCAGGTACCGCTTGGCCACGCCCTTAGCATCCATCCTAGCCTCCTCCGTGACAACATTCTTCACCCCCTCGTTCTGACTCCCACCTTCCGTCCCGTCTCGTCCCACCCTGTGCATCTCTCCTTCCCTGGTTTCAGCACCGGGCCTCTCTAGCGGCTGATTTGTTGCCTGGACCTCAGTTTTTCCCTGAGCCTGGGCGAGAGAAGCCAATCTCTGCCTGTTCTCCCTCAGCTCCCCCCGCAGGGTGACCAGTTGTACATCAGCCTCCTTCTGCCTCTGTTGGGCAGCCACCAGCTCCCTCTCCACATCCTTGTGGGCCGCTCGGAGCGCCGTCAACTCTTCCTCGGCTTCGGCTCTCAGACGGTCCGCCACTGCAACCGCCACCTGGAGGTCCGCCTGGAACTGCAACCACTCCCCGCGCTCTGTCTGCAAGGGAAACGGTATGGAATCAGGTTTGTGCCAATATAATCAAACAAAACTTCTTAAAAATCAAACACCCCTGAAACAATCCACCCACACGAGAGGTTTGTGTCAGAACTGCAAACAAAAAGTCAGGCAGCGCAAAGGAGAGAGCTGGCAGCGCAACCGAAAAGCTGACAGAGAGGGCAAAGAAGCAGAGGGAACTGTAAACAAAAGGATATATCAAAAAAGTAAAAGACCAATATTTTACACGATTATACAGAATATGTTTGCAAGTTATAATTTTTACTTTTGAGATGACATTTTTTTTGCTTCAGTGAGTTTTATTCTCTCTCAAATTCTTACTTTTAAGAAGTTTTGTTTGATTATATTGGCACAAACCTGATTCCATAAAACGGTGGCTACACTTACATGCAGAATATTTTGCCAGTCCAAATAGATTTTTCCCCCCATTCAAGATGCTAAAGGAACTGTTTACATGGATGCTGAACAAAGTGATCTGATAAGATATGTCTTTACATGCGTCAGAATAATATTTTAGACTGGAAGTCACTTCCTCTAAGTGGGCGAACACACACGGAGAGAATATTTATGTTCCAACCAAAGAAAGTGGTTGGTTTAAGTTTGTATACTGTATAGATTTAAGCTGCTATCATTCTCCTATTGAAGAGATTATCAAAGCTTTATTCCACCGCTTTCCAAATGAAATGTCATTCAGAACAGGTTTATCTACTGTTTCTGTTGATTACATCACATCACATCAATGCAATATTAGGCTGTATATAAAACCACCTAATTCAAAAGTGGATTGGTTTACTTTTGGTAGTTCATCTCTACACACAGCTCAGGAGGACAGGGTCTTTCATTGGAACCCTTCAGTTTACAAATAATCACATGCAGCACTTCATCATAGTGTCTCATCATAATTTTTGTTCTATAGCAATTGACAAAAATCCTCTTAAGTGTAAATATCCCTTTAGGGAACATGGGTCCAGATCAATAATCCATGCAGCTTTGCTTTTACAATTTGCTTTTAACAAGTTATTTTATATAGATATATACCAGCAAATAATGCCGCTACCCTTAGACAGGCATATTATATCGCAAATCATTTTCTGTGACAAATTAGAGGATAGAAATGATTATATATGACATTGTTACACCCCAATTAGATGTGTCTGCCAAAATCAAACATAGCTGAACCCTCAACAGATACTGAGGATGATCAAATGAATGATCAAATATCCATTTGGCCCTCATTAGGAAACTAAAAGTTGGACTGACTGAGCAGCAAGCCTCAGCAAGCTTAAAGGAGTGGAGCTGGCGAGTCAACTCTAATGAGGCACAACTGAATCCTGAGCCAAAACGTCTTCTATTCAGGTCATCATCAAAAAAAATCAACTACACAAGAATGTGTGTTTACTTGCTCAATTTCAGAATAAAAGACATTCACTCACACACACACACACAAAGATAGCTCACAAGTTTGAACATGGTTAGGAAGTCAGACTTGAGCAACACTTTGTAAGCGAGGCCAACATTAGATAAAATGCAAGTCACTAAGCCTGTGTGTGTGTGGCTATCTAAATAGTCTTCAGTGGTCTCCTTGCTTCCCCCCTGTTAGTGATTAGACTTGACCTGAAACGTTGGAGGAGATCAAAGAGGA